>JAROYD020000003.1:806968-893073 GCA_029618875.2 Dynastes tityus
CTTTTCCCAAAGGCCTTACCCCGCAACCCTGGAAAAGCCCCCAAAATTCAAATAGGCCGAATTAACAATTGGCCCTTTGTGGAACAATTTGTGGACAATGCCATTGATGTCGAAGAAACAAATTAGCATTGTCTTCATTTGTGACCGACATTTTTGCATAGTGTTTTTTTGTGAGTGGTACGATGAAAATAGGGTTATCAGAGATGAAGAAAATCCAATTACGTCTAGTTTTTGAAGTAATATAGAATGATCAATGCGATCAATCTACTTGCTTATTCTTATCTATGTTGTCTGAGATAAATTAAACAATAATTGCCAAGTTCATTATAGTTGATCGGTTATGGACAAATCCATGTTGATAAACATGGAAAAACTGTTTTATTTGATGATAGATGGAAGAATATAAGCATTTTTCGAAAATTTTCGCAAAGTTATTTATAATAGCGATAAGTCTGTAATTTTCGACCGGTTGTTTGTCACCTTTCTTATATACCAGTACCAACCTTGCAACTTTTCAGAGATCAGGAAATGTAGCTGGTTTTAGAGATAGATTAAATGGGTAACACAAAGGTGACGTTAATACTTGGCCACAGTCCTTTAACATAAAGGTAGGTATTCCATCGTTTCCCATAGTGATACTATCATCTAGTGGTTTTATATCTTTAGAAACTTCATCTTCGGTGATGTGATTAATTTCGATCCTTGAGTTATTTGGAAATATTGCAAAATTTACACAGCTAAATGCAGGGCAGTAGACTGATCGAAAAAAGTCTTTGAAGCTGTTTACAATCGATAATGGATCATTAAGTGAGATGCCATCGGGATTTAAAACAGAATTAGGAATACCATTGCTGTTTTTCCTGAGGTTAACGTAACGCCAAAATTGTTTAGAATTACTAGAAATAGCAAATTCTGATTGTGATATAAACTTATGAAATAAAACCATATCATAATTCTCATCGCATATAATACTATAAAAGTCTCTTTAGTTTAAAGACACAATTGTTGAAATCCCATTCCTGTGATTTAAAGACAATTAACACGTAGAAGAAATGTAAACAAACGATCCATTTGTGCTGACTCGTAGACATATCTTTCAATTGTTCCAGATCAACTCAATATTTATCTTATCCTGCTTTCCTACCTTTTCCGTATTGGAATTTCCCTTTAGCTTGAATCTGGCAAGTTTCTGCAGGTGGTGGTTGCGAAGTCTCTTGATCCAAAGAGACAGAACACCAAATAATCCCACTGTGAAGAAGAAGACGCCTTGAAGGATGGAATTTTCAGCGACTTCGAATAGATCGTGTAACTTTTTACCTCATCAGTTGCAATCGTCCGCTTATAACGACTATTATACATTTTTTGTGGTAATGCCTTTCTCTGGTTACGTTGCCAACCAGCCATTGTTACCAGATGGGTATAAATTAGCAACATACAAATATAAAATTACACACATCTGTTTTATACTTTCAGCTAGGCAGAGTATGGATTATTGATGCCCTAGGACTACTCCCGGCGGCAAACAACCCCAATGTTCTATCGCTTTGGTTTGCCGGTACTTGTATTCCCATCATAGAGCAACTGGACCAAGTAGAGGTTTCGGAAGGAATCAATTTCCTACTGGAAAAGTTCATAAAACCGATCTACAACAACATGACCTATCCCATTTCGTTCGTAAAGTAAGTAATTGAGATTAGTCTCGAAAGAGATAAGTTATCTTGATATATAGTTGATATTCTTTTTGATTTTTAGAACCCAATGGTATACTAATCCACATTTTCGCGGAACCTACTCGTACCAAACAACAGCATCCAGACAATTAGATGGCAATGAGGTCCTTGCAAGACCCTTACGGAATAGAAACGGGAAAATTACATTAATGTTCGCGGGCGAAGCCACGCATCCGTACCATTTCCGCACGGTACATGGAGCTATTGAAACTGGTTATAGGGAAGCGGATAGGGTGCTGAAATTTCTCAAATGAAGACAGCGTTAGTTGCTTTTTAATATGTATATTTTTGACGTCTTTGTACGATAAAATATGTTTTTTGTAATAGTCTCTTAATAGAATATATGCATGTAAAATGAAAGTTGTTTTTCTACATTTTCTAGCATAAAGCACACTTTACCAGCTAATTAATAGAGCCCGGTAACAGGGAGCCGTGCCATAGCCGTACCTGCCTAGTATACAAAAACAATAGTAAGAAAATAGAAAAAAATAACTAATACATAACTATAATATGTGAAAAGTAGTGAAACACTCACCCTTTTAAGCAGCCTTGCCTACAGAACAGTAAAACTAGAAGCACCATTATCAGTATTAACATCATATGGATAAGGGTGGCAAAAAGTTGACACCATTAGATGTGTTTCCACAGTTGTCTCGGTGAGCGATGTTCGCCGTGGTGAGAAAATGAGTTTATATTTTGAAAAAGAGCGTTCAACATCTACCGATGTTATACATGCATGATTAAAATACTCTTTGTACTTAGTCAGTGGATTATCTGATACACCATCACAATAATGATAGCAAGGACTGTGGGGTAGTATGACAAACAACAGAGAGTATCGGCACACTCCTCACCACACAAAATGTTATTAATTAATTCGGAACAGCTGTTTCAAAGGCTCACTGGGCCCCCATTTTCAACCCTCTGAAGGGAAGAGATAATTGAAAAAAAACTAAAAAACTTTACTTTAAATACCTCTTTCTATCCGCTTAAAACATGCTGGGTATATATGACAATGTGTCTAACAACGAAGGGTATTTTCTATTCCAGCATACTAAAAAATCAACATAGTGTAATAGAATAAATCTTCGAATTTTTACGGCCCTTTAAAACGACCGAGAGGTTGTAAACTTTTTTTACCTAATAAATCAAACAAGCAAGAGAAATGAAGTGGAGCATTACCTTGTTCATGACCTGCGAATGTTGCATTCTTTTAAATACATTGTCTCAATGTCCAATTCCCCAGGTGAAGTTACGTTTTATTAATTTGAGATTTTCCAATTTTTGGATTCAGTCCTAAATAATATTATTGACTCGGCTTACATTGACGCTGTACCGAATCTAGTACTTCTCATGTGTCCAAATTAAATCTAATACTTTTGCTTGAGGTTTTAATCACGTCTTACGTATAATTCGACTTTTCATGCTTTTGTCTTTTGGATACCTGATTAGATTCTTAAGTGTATTTTCGTGAACTAAAACATGTTTCACTTGTCCCCCTCAAAATTTCTGACTCCTTCGATTTAGTGAAGGAGTTTCCCATTTTCTGTCGTGTAGTACAATAATGTAGATTAGGGACATCTATAGACAGAACCAGACTAATAGATTCATTTTTAGAACCTTGCGTTGCCATTTTGTTTAAGGAAATAGACTAGTGAAATTTCCCCTTTAAAACCCAAAAAAGGTACAGAAAGAGCTTAAATTCATAAAAAATGTGGCTATTTATAATGGTTACTCGTCTATAGATGTCGACCGCATCCTTAAGAAAGTCCAATATAGGCATTATGTAAGAAATTCTACGACCTTGATACCAGTAGAAACGCGCGACAAGAAATTTGTGAAACTCCTTCCATAGAATATCGAAAGGAGTCAGTAAAGTTTTTAGGGGACAAGACATGAACGTATGTTTTAGTTCACGAAATACACTTAAGAACCTTCTTTGGGAATCCAAAAGACAAACCGGACATGAAAGAAAGGTCGGGAATTTATAAAATTGCATGCAACGACTGTGATAAAGCCTACATTGGACAAACGAAACGAGCGATAGGTATTAGATTTAATGAACACATGAGATGCTATAGATTCGGTCGAACAGGAGCGTCAAGTGTAGCCGACCATATGAATAACACAGGACATGTAATCAAATTGGAAAATCTCAAATTAATTAAAAACGTAACTTCACCTCGGGAATTGGACGCATTTGAGACAATGTACCTTAAGAAAGAGATGCAACATTCGCAGGTCATGAACAAGGATAATGCTCCACTTCATTTCTCTTGCTTGTTTGATTTATTAGGGTAAAAGAACCTTTCAGTTTACACTTGACGAAGACCGAGTCTCGGTGTTCTGCAATTTATGTTTGATTTGTTTAGTATCCTTAGAGTGCGTAGATAGAGAATTAGCGGAAGTAACCTTCCTTTCGTCTCGCTCTTTTCTACGAGGGCGGGATAAAACCCTTGGCCGTTTCATATATACCCAGCATGTTAGAGTTAAGCGATAGAAAAGTAGGTATTTGGAAATAGATATACACAGTTACATGTTTAGACACATTTGTACATATACCCTTCTTTTTCTTCGAGAGGAGGGATAGACATGCATGGTAGAATTAAAGTAAAAGTTTTTAGTTTTTTCGTTCAGATTTATTCGGTAACCCGGTTGAAAATGGGGGCCCAGTGAGCCTTTGAAACAGCTGTTCCGAATTAATTAATAACATTTTGTGTGGTGAGGAGTGTGCCGATACTCTCGTTGTTTGTCACACCATCACAAATTTGTTAGTGTGCTAAAATCGGGATATTTCTGTAGCACACTCGAACTTTTCTAAAGCGCGATTATATTTTGCGTCATGTATAGTCAGTAGCTGTGTATGCACTCCGTCCATAATTTGCAGAGACTCCAATAATGATAACGATCTATTTTGTAATTGGTCTATTGCATCAGCTAATCCTTTATAGTAGCTACGAATATCTTTTAAATCTGTTTCAACGGAAATTTCGACTGGCTCTCCTTAATAGCTGCAGCTTCAGCAAGATTGAATTTTGCAACAACAGCTTTTACTATTTTGGAATATTCAGCATAATAAAAAGCTGCCTGCAACCATGTTCCCCAACGTGTAAGAATTGGCTCCGGTGGTTGACGAATACCAGGACACTCGGTGTGAAATGATCCTAGGCATTTGGGAGATTTCAAAAATACTTTTTCGTGCTTGCTATTAATGCATCTACCTCGGGAGAGCATTGTCGAATGGTTTCTGCCACAAGATGTAAAGCATGCACTTTACACGTAACATGTAAACACTTGCAACCATGTTCAAGAAGAGAGCGGCCTACCGAACGCATTATCGCTGCGCCATCGCTCATAAACATCAACACTTTATCTTTTATATTTTTTAATAATCTTCTTCTAATAATCTTTAATACTGACTCGCATCTGTTGTTTGGTTGTTTAATGAACCGGGAAGTAGATCGAGAGCTTCAAGTAATGTAGTCCTTTAATGATTTGCACACTAAACTCTACAATATTTAATATTAATATTATGGAAACAAGGACGTCTAAATGTAGCATGACAATTAGTCATTGCTACATGAAACACAAAAACTTTGTTTATAAATTGTGTTGGATATTAATTTTCTGCTATCAGTACTGTTGTCGGATCTACTACAAGAAGCACTGTATGTGGAAGTATTCTTAAAAGTGGGAACAGAATAACTAACCATTGCTGAACAACAGTTGGGCAACATACGAGCTCGCACAATGTGGACGTGTTGCTCAACAGTTGAACCGCTGTTGACGATCTGTTGCATGATGTTCGCTCCAGAAACGGTACTTTAAAGGAAATGTGATTCAATCAATACTAAATTAAAAGCAAGTTTAATAAGTACTAGTAACTCCCTTGGGCTTGTCCAAAATTCAAAGATTGATTTATTACTAAATTCTCTTTTAATTTCGCCAGTTATCGTGAGGTCTACGAAGATTTCTTCTTCGGCAATTGAAAGACCTTCGGGAGTATTTTGAAATAGGTCCCTAACCCAGTCGTAACTTCTTACTAAGTTGTGTTCAGCAAGAAAATACTTTTTAAAATTCTCTACCAGCATGCCTAAATGATGTTCTATGGTTACAAAAACAAATTGCAGAAGTTGTTCTTTAGCCTTGTAAGTTTTAACACTTTCCTCCACATTCGCAAACATTTCTGTTCTTTTGCTTCACATTTCCGCTCCACAATTACATTTTTCTACAAAAAAGCATTATCTTTATCATTTGTTAACAACATATGTGTGTTTGTTCCTTGGGGTTTAAGATTTAAGGTATTTAATTTCTCGAATATGTCCAGCAAGTAGCTCAATTGCTTGTATACTTCGGAATCTTACAGAATTAGGAAATGGGAATTTTTTGAAGTCTTTTGGGGCCACAAAAAAACCCTTTTGATTCCTGCATGAATGAAATTTAACATTTAAAATCCCCCTGGAAACCATTCAGGCCCAAATATCTCGGTAACCCAATAGCCTCATTTTTTTTTTACCATATCATCCACCACAACATCCTCTACAACATTGTCATCAGCTAAAAAGTGTTGGATTAAGGATTTTTTTTAGGTTTAGCAAAGGAAACACGGCATATCTGCATAAATGAACTTTATAAAAAGCATACCATTAATCACCAGTACCAATTTGGTACTTATTTGGAACCAAATTGTTGTGCAAATTCAACGCCGTGCACTGAGAAATGACAGTGCCTTCAACAATAAATTTCCATTGACTTCGTCCCACGTCACTTGATGAACGGACGCATTAACACCTTTGTTATATTTTAAACACTAATTGTAACTCTTAATTTTAGCTACTAATTTGAGGTTGTGAATGTAGCTTTAATCCTAAACAGTTTCTTTTTGTTTGTAGCCTTTCTAATCCTATTTTCTGTTCAGCGACGTTCTAATGCTTCTTCCCTCATAGATTTTAACTTGTTTTTTAAGAATATTTCTAATTTTTTTCGTTTTCACTTGGGCTGACCGTTACTGTAACACCTTCTGAACGACCATTAATTGAAACGCATACTGAAGAATTCTGCTCCATGTTTAAGACTGAAGATAGTAATGTTTCATAGAAACTTAAACATTTCCGTCACGCCAACTTCATTTCCGTCACGTTTCATTATTTCGCTACCGTAACGGAAATGAGAATTTGGTAAATAACAATGATTAATATCACAATGTAAACAACAAGATAAACCGAGGTTAGGAAATAAGAAACTGTTTTTTTTTCCATAAAAAAGTTGTCCTATGGCACGGAAGTGAGAAGAGAAAAAATACAGAGTAAAAACGTACCTTCTTTTCACAAAAAAAAAGAACAAAAAACACGATATTTTGCAGGAGGAATCAACTAATTTATACACGCTGTCTGTAAAATAATCAAACTCTGTCTAAGAGCTCCTAACGTCATCTAACGACTAATTTCACTACTTAAAACATATATGGGCAACCCCCGGCTCCCGGGGCGGATCCGGCCCGCGAGAGAAATTCAAATAACGCGCCAAAAAAATTAAAGATTTAGCACACATAGTTTATTTGTAATTACCGTCAACCAACCTAAAACTGTATTTATTCAAATCATAAACACTAAAATCGATAAATAATATTATTAAGCGCACGCAATGGAACGTCACAGATCGAGTCAGAAACAGTCGTTAGAAAGAGACAAACAGATGAACTTTGGGGGAAGCCGCCCGATGACCTCGAAGCGCTCCAGAGCCGACTGTTTTCATAACGCGGCTAGCATCGCATATTCGCGTACGATCGAGAGTATTCTAGTTGCTTATTGCGGGTTTTTATAAAACCGCCGCGGGGTGTCAACTCATTACTTAACAACTGATAAAAAAAGCGGGAAATATTCAAGCAAATTCAGCTCAGAAAAAAAAAAATCTATCGTGTCTGGTTTAAAAAAGCGGAAAGTGGACACAGAATGTCGTCAATTCCAAAACAAATGGACTGAAGAATATTTTTTTTATTATGCACAGTGGTAAACCTTTTGGTTTAATGTGCAATGAAACAATTTCTGTTTTAAAAGAATACAATATGAAGCGGCATTACTCCAGCAAGCATTTCGCTCAATATAAATTACTTACGGGCCAGTTAAGAAAGGAAAAAATTAAAAAAACTCATTACCGATTTAGGGAAACAGGAAGAAATGTTCCATTCACAAAGATTAAATCTAGACAGTGTTGTTAAAGTAGTTTTATAGTTAGTTCCAAAATAGCGAAAACATCGAAGTCATATTCTGGGGGAGAGTTTGTTAAAGAGTGCCTAGTAGATGTTGCAGAATTTTTTGTGTCCAGAAAAAAAAAAGAGTTTGAGAAAGTGAGCTTATCGCGACGTACTGTTGTTCGACGTATAGATATGATGGCTAGTGATATAAAAAAAACATTGACTGATAGACGGGCCCGGTTTTCAAGCATTTTCGATTGCTTTGGATGAGAGTACAGATTTATCTGACACAGCCCAGTTAGTTATTTTTATACGAGGTGTTGATGAAGAATTTGTAGTGACAGATGAATTACTGGCTTTACGGCCGCTACAAGGGACCACTACTGGAAAAGATATTTTTGCCGAGGTGCAAAGTACTTTTGAGCAATATGGTTTGCAGTGGTGTAAATTAGTTGGAGTGTGCACAGATGGTGTGCCTTCAATGGTTGGTCCACGAAAAGGTTTTATAGGAATTATCGGAAGGAAAGAGCAACCACTATGAATGTGCAAGAATGTGATTTAATAATTCTGCATTGCATTATTCACCAACAAAACTTATGCTCTCCATTCGACTGAAGAACGTTATAGATGTGGATTTTTGAATTTATTAGATCCCGCGGTTTAACCGTCGCCAGTTTAAAGCATTTTTGGATGAACTCTCTTCAGAACACAATGGACATACTATTGCGAAGTAAGGTGGCTAAGAAAGGCACAATGCTAAAAGATTTGATGACCTTAGAAAAGAAATAGCTGATTTTTGGAAATGAAAGAGCAAACATTGCCGCAAATTTGTGATCCAACATGGCTTTGTGACTCGGCATTTTGGAGACATCACAGGACACTTAAACCACCTGAACTTGAAGCTTCAAAACAAGGGCAATTGGTAAATCAGCTGTACAGTCATCTTAAAGCTTTTCAAGACAAAATTCCCCTTTTGGGAAACACAAACGAGAAGTAAAACTGTTTTCATTTTGTAACATTATCCAGTCACGAAAACACTGATTACGGCGCTATGCTGAAGAACTGAAACTACTGTCAGAGCAACACTGATCGGTTTTCCGATTTTAAAAATGGGTAGCACCATTTTTTCAAATCCGTGTAAGGTAATGTGGGAAGATGCCCGCTTCACCTACAAATGGAGTTGATCGAGCTTTAAGAAGCCCAAATTTTAAGTCTAAATTTGATGATGTGGAACTATGCGAATTTTTCAAAACATACCTTTTGAAGAAAGTATCCACAGCGAGAGGTTTTGCAAGAAAATAATTTGCACATTCGGGAAACACGTATAAATGTGAGCAGTTTTTTTCAATCATGAAAAATTTAAAAAAAATAAGCATCGTACTCGGCTTACAGATCTTAATTTATAAAACACTTTGCGTCTATGTACTAGGATATTGACCCCAATATTGATCATCTTGTTTCTCAGCTTCAAACTCAAGTCTCTCATTGATTTTCATTTGATCTTTCTATATTTTTTTTTTATTTGTTTTTATATTTTATTTTGCTATTATAATTCTAATAAATAAAAAAAATTTTAAATCGCCTTTTTATTCACTACTACCTACTTATTTCTTACCTACGGCCCGCGACCTGATTAAGTCCCGAAATTACGCCCTCAGCTAAGCAAAGGTTGCCCATACCTGACTTAAAACATGCGTGACGGAAAAAGCAAAGCGCGGATGTAGAAGAAATATTCGTGCTTTAACAATATTCATCATTGGCATATTTTAATTTTTAACCAATTTTAGAAAGTCAAGACATGACTAGAGCGGGCCAAGAGCGCCACGCGCCAGGTTCGCAATCAGGCTGCCGGGCGCATATATGTATGTAAACATAGGTAATTTAAATATGTAATTATTAGGACGAGGACCAAAACCACTGTCTATTACGTCGTGAAGACGCGCAAATATACACCTGCACTTTGGGGGTTCGTTGATAAATAGGGCGTTGTTCACAGTGGGCCACTACAAAAAAAAGTTCATTCATCGACGGCTACGAATTAAGAGCGCGCTTATTCATTTACGGATGACGCGCTCTATTCATCAACAAATGACGAGTCTGCAGATGTTACGTTTGACTCACTTCGTGGCATACTAGAAACAAGCGTCGGTGTGCTCGCTTTAGTGATTATGTCTAACGTAACTATTAAAAATAAACGGCCATTACCTACGAAAGTTAATAAATTTCTTAGTGAATTTGTGGATTTACACTACAATGGGAGTACAATTTTCTGTAAAGTTTGTAAAAAGAAACTACTGTGCTGGAGCAAACGTGATTGTGAAAGACATATAAATAGCGCACACCACAGAAATAAAAGAAATGGTGTGTCACAACAACGTCAATTTCAATTAGAATTGCTTTTAACGTTTATAGTATGTGGTCTACCACTTCGTATACTTGATAAAAAAGCATTTCGAAAATTCTGGGGTACATACAATACCGAGTGGATACTACCATCTCGGACAGCGTTACGGAGAGATATTCCACGAATACGTGAGGACATTGAAAATCGAATTAAAGCCGAATTAAAAGATAAACAGCTGTGGCTATGTCTTGATGAGACGACAGATTGCAAAAAAATTCTATTTTGAATATAATAGTGCGCGTATTAGATCCTATTAAACCAAATTTTGCAATTCTATTAGCCAGCAGAAGATTAAAACAGTGTACTAGTAAAGCAATTACGGCCGTAGTTCTCGAAACGTTACAAAAATTTCAAGTGTCAACCAGTCAACTGTTGTTGTTCATGAGCGATGGTGCAGCAACAATGTGTAGTGTAGGCCGTTCCCTTAAAGAAAAGTGTGAAGGACTTTTACATGTTACGTGTAAAGTCCATGCTTTACATCTTGTGGCACAAACTATTCGAGAGTGTTACCCGGAGGTGGATGCATTAATAGTAACACAAAAAAAGTGTTTCTCAAAAGTCCTAAGAGGACTAGGGCATTCCACAGGTTATGCCCTGGTATTCGAGAACCACCACAGCCCATTCTTACGCGTTGGAGAACGTGGTTAAAAGCCGCTTTTTATTATAATGAACATTTTCAAGAAGTCAAATCCGTTATTTTGCAATTCGTCCCTGCCGAAGCTAGAGCTATTAGGATGAGCCAGAAGGGATTTCGATATTTCTGTTGAAACACATCTAAAGAATATTAGCAACAATTACAAAGGATTAGTAGACGCGATAGAAAATTTGCAAAATTCTGGATTGTCGTTGGTAGAATCAGTGCAAGTCGTGGACGAAGTTAGTACATTGTTACACAGTATAAACGATGCAACAAGTGGACGAGTTTCAGCTAAGTTCGATAGTGTTTTAAAAAGAATCCGGACTACACGAGATTAAGACAAATGTGCGATGGGGCATCTGCAGATTCCTTGACTAAGTCTAAAGATTATTTTAATTACGCCTGTCTTACTTCGGTAGACGTGGAACGGTCGTTTTCGAAATATAAGAACATTTTTTCGTCTCGGCGAACATCCTTCACCGAGGCAAATGTGGAAACTTATCTGATGGTGCAACTTTTTAAACAAGCCTATCCGCATTATTAAGAAGGATAGAATTTATTTATTATATCTTTATTTACAGTTACATTATTAAGTACAACAGAATAAAAAAAGCGTTCAGTTTCTCAGTTATTTCCTTATTACATCCCATTTACAACGCATACCGTTTTCAATCAAATAAAAAATCATAATGAAAATAAAAACACCTCAGCGTGTACATATATATATATATATATCCGCTCTAATTACTAAACATTATTATTGCGTCAGCTTTTATTTTTTTACTCTTGTGTATTAATTTCGAAATATCACATATCTGCTGTGACTCACATATACGCTATTTACAATAAGCGGCCGTTGCGCCTGATTCCGATTCTGTTGGATGGCGCAATTTGGCCCGCTCTAGACATGACAGATTAGAAAGAAATAGGTATTACTGTAATCAATAGTAATTATAGTAGTAAAAAGTAGGTGGCAACATTGAAATATGCCATAGCTACGCGTGACGGAAATGAGAATTTTTGTTTTTCCCGTCAAAAAAATTACTTATATTTCAAAAATGATCCAGGTTAAAAACATTTTAAATAATGCTTTTTCAATATTTTCTAAGCATCATATTGAGAAATAAATAGCGTTGGAAGAAGGGGGTTCACGAAAAGCAAGAGTCAAATTTCATTTAGAAACGATTTCCTTGAAAAATAATCGATTTTTGATTCTAAAATTTTACTGAAGTGATAGCGACATAGGGTTCATTTTTAAAAAATGTTCCTATCTTAAAAATTGTTGACTTTACCCTTTACAGGTTAGCGAAATTGTAGTTTGATTTTTTAGGTACATTTTCTAAGCGACATCTTAAAAAATAAAGACGATAAATTAATCAAAATTGCAGAAATCGACTCTACGCCTCAGATTTTATTTAGAAACAATCCATTCAAGCTATTGAAAATCGGCTTTTGATTTTGAGTGAAATTTTAGAAAATTGATGAGAACAAGAACGATAAAACAACGGGAATTGTGGAAATCCATTCTGCGAGTCTGATTTTATTTAGAAGCAGCGCCATTGAAAGAATTTCAGGTAAATCATCTCAATTTGAAAATCTACTGAATTTGGCTCTTACAATTTAGGAATACTTTGATATAAGTGTCTTTGTATATTTTTTAAGGTATATCTTGAAACATAGAGAATTCTTTGTTTCTGCCTTATGAGAACAGATCTCAATCCACCTGGTACAGCAGAATATACTTTGGAAATTTACGAAAAGGTTATTGAAAATAACCCTACTACATATTCGCCAGATTTGACCTCCTCTGACTTCTTTCTTTTTCCAAACTTGAAAAAATGGTTTCATGGAAAGCAGCCCACGTCAAATGAAGGTCATTGCCGAAACAGAAGCCTATTCTGCAGAGTTCGACAAATCCTATTATTTTGGATGGCTTAAAAAAGTTGGATTAAGTGCAAGGAGTAAATAGTCACGTCGTATTAGCATGCAATGTGTAAGAACAAGATCTAGGTCAAATTCAAGCTGTCTGTTTGATATACATATATAGAATATGTACATGAAATTTATTTCAGTATATAACATATTAACAAAAACATATAAACATTGTTATCGATCTGATGACCTTTCTTGCATAAAATTGCCGAATGGATCGTAATTGCTATCTCTATTATGCAATAGTCTTTTCAATTTATCATCAACCATCATTTAATCATACTTATTTAGTCAGTATTTCGGAAAGTTCGCGTGCTGCAAAGATGATTAACTCTTGCTGGTACCTTCGATTAGTATTAATTGCTATCATATCTCAAGCATCGTCTTCGACAGTAATTATCGTTGGTACAGGTCCTGCCGGCATTGCAGCTGCCACGAAACTTTTAAAGAACAATGTGACCGATATTTTAATCTTGGAAGCGGAAAATAGAATAGGAGGTCGTATTAATAGTATAGAACTTGGTAGCTCTTTCGTTGATATGGGCGCAGAATGGTGCCACGGAGAAGAGGACAATGTAGTCTACGATCTCATCAAGGACTATAACGTATTGAGGCACACGAACCCGAAGCTCACGATTTTCTATTCCGATGGAGAACCGGTAGATGATACCCTTAGTAAGACACTGTTTGAGATAATAGAAAGGATTTATACAGCCGATGGTAATAAGAAACAGAAAGAAGGAATTACTTTAGGAGAGTACTGCATTAACAGGTGAGTAACTTGTAGCAAAGAAACGAGCAAGTTATACACGCACTAAAGAATTTTGAAGAAATATTTTGTTCAAATGCAATTCCTAGATTTAATCCAAGTCCAATTGTATAATGGAGTAAACTTTTAACAGCAATCTGTTTTAGTTCTGTAGGCAACTTAAAAAAATGTATAATTTATGTTGTGAAATTACAGACTTATTATGACGCGGCAAGCTTCTATACATTTAGTCAGCTAAGTAGTGAACAATCAATGAAATTAAAAAATACGTAAACTATTTTCTTTTGAAAATAAATGTTTTTTGTAGAGGTTTTAAAAACAAAGTTAGATGGCTGTGACTGTCATAAGTTACTTTTGCCTTTTAGCTTGTCATGAGAAATAATCCAAAACTGAAGTTTTTTTATCTGATGTTAGTAGTTATTTATCCTCAAAATATCAAAACATCGTCTTTTCTTCAAAATTACCTTTTTTCAAATGTAACCAGAATGGGTTTTATCGCCTTATTTTTGATATCGAAATTTTTAAAATCTGTTAAAAAGCGTTAAAGGTAATTAACATACAATAAATTATTTGATTGGCTTTGCACTGATTTTTAATGAAATTGTTTTCGACCTAAGCAACTTTTACCGCTTAAAAGTTTATAATAAGTTACCATGTAGTTGTGTCTTTGTATTGGTCTAAACGAAACAAAAATAAAAGTGTCAGTCATCCTGAATAATAATCTCTTCTTCTTTTTCGCTGGGGTGTTTTGCTATTCTGTCCTTTCGGTGAGGAAATTTTTCAATCACCAGCTGGAGATACTGCAGGTCAAAAGGAATACGTAAAATATAGGAAAAGATAAATATTGAATTGGTTTAACGATAAAAGGGATGAAATACCAAATGGAGGATGTTTAAGACTAGAATCAAATTAGAATTACATTACTGAAGTGGACTGTATACTAAATTAGGTATTGACCGCTTACGCGGGTAACTCTTCTTAAAAAAGGGTATACATTCAGTTTTGTTCGTATAACTAAATGAACCAAGTCACTTCGAGTTTGTAAGTCACATAAATTACCCTAGTCGTCATAAACTTGTCAGTCCGTTGAGAACAGATCTTTTTTAACGACGACTCTTAGAAAATCATTTATTAGTTCTAACACAAAAGAGATACATATATATCTAACCTAAAATGCATGAACAGAGGATAGACTTTTAAATTAACAAGTTTTTGAATCAAGTCTTCTGCTTCTTCGTTAAATCTGGAACAATTGAAGAATATATAGTTTAAAGTGCCTTCATCATCACATCTATATAAAGGGAGTCTAAAATGCCAATTTTGAAAAAGTAAGATTCGTTTAGGCAATGCCCAATTCTAATTCTGCTGATAGATGTAATAAATTTTCTTGAGGTAGAGGGTATATATATTTCGCTACCGTAACGGAAATGAGAATTTGGTAAATAACAATGATTAATATCAAAATGTAAACAACAAGATAAACCAAGGTTAGGAAATAAGAAACTGTTTTTTTTTTCCTTAAAAAAGTTGTCCTATGGCACGGAAGTGAGAAGAGAAATAATACATAGTAAAAACGTACCTTCTTTTCACAAAAAAAAGAACAAAAAACACGATATTTTGCAGGAGGAATCAACTAATTTATACACACTGTCTGTAAAATAATCAAACTCTGTCTAAGAGCTCCTAACGTCATCTAACGACTAATTTCAATACTTAAAACATATATGGGCAACCCCCGGCTCCCGGGCCGGATCCGGCCCGCGAGAGAAATTCAAATAACGCGCAAAAAAATTAAAGATTTAGCACACATAGTTTATTTGTAATTACCGTCAACCAACCTAAAACTGTATTTATTCAAATCATAAAGACTAAAATCGATAAATAATATTATTAAGCGTACGCAATGGAACGTCACAGATCGAGTCAGAAGTAGTCGTTAGAAAGAGACAAACAGATGAACATTCGGGAAGCCGCCCGATGACCTCGAAGCGCTCCACAGCCGACTGTTATTCATAACGCGGCTAGCATCGCATATTCGCGTACGATCGAGAGTATTCTAGTTGCTTATTGCGGGTAATATATAAACCGCTTAGCGCGCGTGTCAACTCATTACTTCTTAACAACTGATAAGAAAAGACGCGGGAAATATTCAAGCAAATTCAGCTCAGAAGAAAAAAAATCTATCAAGATGTCTGGTTTAAAAAAGCGGAAAGTGGACACAGAATGTCGTCAATCAGAAAATCATTTATTAGTTCTAACACAAAAGAGATACATATATATCTAACCTAAAATGCATGAACAGAGGATAGACTTTTAAATTAACAAGTTTTTGAATCAAGTCTTCTGCTTCTTCGTTAAATCTGGAACAATTGAAGAATATATAGTTTAAAGTGCCTTCATCATCACATCTATATAAAGGGGAGTCTAAAATGCCAATTTTGAAAAAGTAAGATTCGTTTAGGCAATGCCCAATTCTAATTCTGCTGATAGATGTAATAAATTTTCTTGAGGTAGAGGGTATATTATAAAGCCACGACTAAAATTTAACTTGGTCTTGAACTTCTCGAAAATGCTTTCCTCTTAACAATTGATGTCTCATTCCACCAATCTTTTTCTTTGAAATTGTATAATACATCCAACTGAGGCGTTCTTCGCCTCAGAGGAGTCAAATCGGAACCAGCCCTCGCCAATTGATCAGCTTTCTCATTACCAAAAATCCCATAATGTCCAGGAATCCAGCATAGATGGACCATCAATTGATCATCATTTGACATTGAAAATATGATGTTTCTGATGCACATAATTAAAGAGTTTGCTGAAAATGTCTTTTTATAACTTACAATAGCTTCCACTGCGGCTTTTGAGTCAGAAAAAAAATAACCGACTTAAAAATATTCTTGCCTTTAGTAAATTTAAGGGAAATAAAAATAGCCATCAACTCGGTCGAGAAGATAAAGTAAGAATGAGGGTGAGCTACATTAACGTCAATAAACGGGAAAAAAGAACCAAATGCAACTCTTTGAGGAGAAGTAAAAACAGACCCATCTGTAAAGAAGTGACACCAACCAGGCCATTTCCAAGAAATAAAATCACCAGAGGCAAAATCAATCAATCTTTCGTCTACTTATGTTCTTAAACAGTTTAGTGTTTTGGCAGACATCAGGGAACATCGAAAAACTCCCGAATTCCATCATATAATAATCAGATAGTGAGTCAAACGCTATATCATCTTTATATCTGATACTATCTTTATAATTTTTAAGAAGCGGAAAGCATCTAGCAGAATTCTTATTAGTAACTACTTCGTAATGAATTAGCTGGTCGAGAGACTCCACCAACATGCTATCCGATATTAAAATTAAAAAATTAAAAATTAAATCTAACCAAAAGTAGAGGTTTCGAACCTTCCATTAATAATACATTAAAACAAAAACAAAAACAACTCCTAATGCAGCAAACGACACTTTTTTTGCAAAACTTTTGTCGAAGGAAAATAGGCACATATTCCATATTCTAATCTAGATTTAACGATAGATTTATATAGGACAGGGGTTTCCAAACTTCCCAGCCTTAGGGCCATACTGATTACTCCAGTAAGTTCCAAGGACCAATTTAATTTTCCTGCCATTATCTATAATTTCTAGAGTAGTCGCCGAGTGCGCGCCCTGAGCGAGCATACGTTTGCTAAATTTCCTAGTTCAGTTACTATTGTGTATTGTTGCGACCGTGACACTTGACGACATCTGGTGGTCAAAAATGGAAATATGTAGTGGTAGAACCCTCTATCGCTAACAGATGGCGCTAGTAGTACTTTCGATAGCGCAGTTGGTTCGAAAAAGTTCTGGTGTATTCCACTCACTTCGAGATGGCAGTAATTGGAGTATAAAAAGGCTAGCGGCGCGACCGCGAGTCAGTCTGCCTAGGGAAGGCGAAGGAAGCGAAACTGTCTGTTGTGAAATAAAGTAGTGCGTAAAGTGGTGTTGTAAATAAAGTAGTGCGTGATTTGACTTGAGAAGAAGTGAAAAATAGACAGTGAATGCCGAACATTCAAAGATCAATGGAAGTATCAATATTTCGTGATTGAGTCCAGTAATAAGGCGCTATGTTTGATTTGCAATGAAACCATAGCCGTTCTCAAAGAATATAACATTAAACGTCATTATGAAACGAAACATTTTCAAAATTACTCAAAACATACAGGAAGTTTGCGGACAGAAAAATTTGAAGCTTTGAAGCGTGGATTGAAATCGCAGCAATCTTTTTAATGAAAGTCAACACCGAACAAGAGGCTGCAACTCGTGCCGGCTTTCGTGTGGCTCTTGAAATCGTAAAACGTGGAAAACCATTCGTCGATGGAGAAATGATCAAAGAATGCGTAATTGCAGTAGCCGAAGAAATGTGCCCCGAAAAGGTAAATTTACTTAAAACTGTCAGTTTGTCAGCAAACACCGTGGCTCGGAGGGTGCAAGACATCGCAACTCAAAAATTAACGCATCTTTGTGTAATAATAGGTTATAGTTCAATTGTTTAAAGTCCGACACGAGTGCTTATATTATATTTATATTTTGGCAGATTCAAGACCATCTACTTAACTGGTACGATTCGGTTTGTACAAGAAGTGTACATAAAATAACGTCTGAATTTGCCTAATAATACGCACGTATATAAAACTACAAACTAGTGTTTAGACTAACTTTACGTTTCATATAATCTTTGATTTTTATTAAAATATTATTTAAAATTTATCAATTGTTGAAACGGAAATTATATCATTAGAAATTATCAAATTAGATATTTTTTATGGCCTTGATAGTCGAACGTACTTATTTTAAAATAGCCACATATTCGCAACTATATCTATGTACTTTAAAAGATAAGTACGATACATTTTTAAAGTCAGCTGTTCGCATATAATAATAATAATAATAATAATAATAATTTGTTTTATTAAGCAGAAAAGAAAAAAAAAATATCATATAGGAGTATACATAAAACGCTAAATATTATTACATTAATTCTGCTTAAAGGGATCAGAATCATCTTAGCGATGCTCTTCCTTCTGATCCGTCAATTTAAAAAAAATATCGACATAAGTGCAGAACATATATCATTATAGCACATAAGTTCATCGGTATAAATAGACAGTAATACAAAAATCATGTCATGTCTGCAACAACGCAATCCGATGAAGTATAACCCCAATCAATATAGAGACCATACAATAGTCCTAATATGCCGAGCCTAAGCAACACCGAAAGATCACTCATCCCCAATAATCACCGGAAAAAAAAAGCAAAATAACGCACGTCTAGTGAGAATAAAATCATTGCTGACCAAGAAGTAAATATTCCTTGTACTTACGCTTAAATCCTGCAACGGACAAGGATTTGAAGTTCGGAGGGATAGAATTATAAAGAATAGCAATGTTATGGGAAAAAAGACCGCGTGAAAAGAGCAGTATTATATAAAGGAGGTGTAAGCGTACCCTTGTATCTAACGTTAATATTGAACGTCATTCTAAAGGTCAGCCTTCGATGCAGATGGGGGGGTATCTTATACTTCATTAAATTGTAAAAAAACAAGCAAGGTGCATTTTTCCCGCAACCCCATATTAAGCCAACCCGCCCAAGCCAATGTATGGGAGATATGCTGCCTTCTTCTGATGCCATAGATAAACCTTAGACAAGATTTTTGAAGTTTTTGTATTCTGCGAATATCCTCCGAGTCTAAACAGGGACCATAAATAACATCGCAATAATTAAATCTAGATAAAATAAGAGACTCACAAAGTGTCTTACGCAGTTCCACAGCCAGAGAATCCTACTACAATACAACACTTTAAGTTTTCCGAATGAGGCCCCTACAACCCCCGCCACATGCTGCCTAAATCTTAAATCACAATCAATTGTGAGGCCCAAGTTCTGATAACTTTAACAACATCCAGATTTTTCCCATTCATGGTTAAATTAATCCTATTGAAAACCCTTTCCCGCGCTTTAGGTCGACCAAACAGGATGACTGCTGTTTTACTAGTGTTAATGGTAAGTCCGTGTGCCAGAGAAATGTCAAATACTTTTGAAGGTCCTCATTTATTTGTGCAATATAGCATCAACCCGGTCAACGTCGAATGAGTGATAAAGCTGCACATCATCAGCATACATATGATACTTACAAACTTTTAGTTCCTTAACAAAAATGAAGAGTAAATAGAGTATTTTAAAGGGACCCAAAATACTACCTTGGGCAACACCAACATCCAAACGTTTAAACTGCGAGAAATTATTATTAATTCGTATTTGCTGTTGTCGCCCGCTAAAGTAATTTCTGAAGAAAGAAATAGAATTCGCATCTAAGCCAATATAGTGTAAAATACTAAACAGTAATTCGTGGTTGATAACATCGAACGCTTTAGAATAGTCAAGGCAAACAAGAACTGTTATTTTGTTATTGTCAATTGAACTAAATATGTCATCTGTTATGTGCATTAATGCTGTGACGCAACTATAACCAGACCGGAACCCAGATTGATAGGAGGCAGGACCGAGTGAGTCTCCAAATGTTGACGTATTTGAGTAGCAACTAATCTTTCAATTACCTTTGACAATACGGGTAAAACACTTACAGGCCTTAGATCCTTGTATTCCCTAGGATTTTCTTTCTTTGGCACTGGGATTACAATAGCCTTTTCCAATCGTTTGAAATACCCTTACGCAAACAGTAATTTATAATAAAAGTTACATACGGAAGTAATACCGGACAGCAAAGCACAACATTCTAGCATCTATTTGGTCGGAACCACATGATTTCGTTTTTATATTTTGATTATAGATAAAACTTGCTCGTCAGTCACATCAAGGAAAGAAAATAAATGTTTAAATTCCCTAACTAGATTAGTGTTGTAATATACTAGCAAGTTAATGTCTACAGGTTGGGACGTCACACTGTCAACAAAATAAGAATTAACAGCCTCAGGATCACACAAATGCTCAGGTAAATTGATATCTTTGTTAGAAGTAAATTCATATCTCTTAAGTCACTCCAGATGTCTTTAGGAGACCCGGTACGAATCCGATAGTTTAAATAAGCTTTCTTTTCATTTTTGATAGCTAAATTTGTGTAATTTCTGAGTTGTTTATAGTAATCAAACGTTGGCTCGTCGCGCTTTTTCCTGAAGTTCTTAAAAGCCTGATCCCTCAAGGACATAAGTAATTTGATGTTATCAGTTAACCACGGAGCAGGAGGTTTTTTAAACTTTACTGAAACGATTGGTGCATGACAATCAAATATGTATTTAATATTGCGAGTAAGAACAGTTAGCATGTCATTTACATCGTGAAGATCATATAATAAACCCCAATTAAAATTTATCAAGTCACCCTGAAAGAATGTGTTGTCAAAATATTTGTATGAACGAAAATTTCTAGCAACAGGACCAACTTGTTTAGCTTTATTAATTAAGCAGGCAGCATATACCAGCAAATGGTCGGAGACTCCCAAACAACGTACCGGATTCACGGTATTTCATATTGGTAATGATAAAATCTAATAGAGAAATACACCGCTCGTATTAGTCGGTTCATCAAAAATTTTGGAAGTCCTAAGGACTCCAAAACTCGGGTAAATTGAATAGCAGAATTACTGTTTGAATCAAGTAGGTTAATATTAAAATCTCCCATACATATAACATCATATTTACTAAATATATCGAAGAGAGTATCTTCAAAGTCAGTAACAAATTGCGCACAGCTAGTGTAAGGTGGTCTGTAAATCACACCTAATGCCAAAGAACAATGTCCAAAAGTAAGCTTCACCCACAACTTGCCACAGTATTCAGGGTTATACTATCACACGAATAGCTGACCTTCAGAAAAATACATACGCCTCCTCCTCTTCGATTACCAGGTCTATCAGCCCTTTTGAGATTGTAACCCGGAATGGACAACTCCATAGAATTAATACACGGAGTCAACCAGGTCTCCGTGAGAGCAACGGCATCATAATTATATAACAAAATGTGATCCCTCAGTAATCCAAAGCCGCCCAAGATCGACCGTACATTCAAATGCGCTACTACAAACATGACAGACCAAGAAATTGCGATAAATCCATAAGAAATAGTAACTGAGTTTTGAACATGTTAAAACTAAAAGAAAAAAAAAATGAAGCATACAAATAAACTGTTCTCTAAATGAACAACAATATATATATACGAGGTTAAGTCAAATATTATCTACAGTTTCGCCATAATAAGCTTTGTAGGTTATCGTAGTGGCGGCCGCTTGCGCATGCGTTGAGTTGGCGCCTCTGTGGTCATGTGTGCGGAATTTAATCACGATCGCGTCATTTGTCTGCTAGCTACAACAGCATAAGCCTGTCAGCTCCGCGATTAGCACCAATGACGAACAACAAGCGGTTATCCGATTTTTGTGGTCAGAGGGTGTGAAAGGTGCTGGACGACTACTTGAATAGGGGGACTACCATAAACAGTACGAGTTCAGTGATTTGTTGGCGAATAAGCTGAAACCAGCAATTCGAAACAAACGCCGTGGTCTACCCCCAAAGAAAGTTTTCTTGTTGCAAGACAATGCCCGTCCGCACACGGCCCATAACACCATAGAAACTATCAACAGGTTGGGCTTTGAAACTCTGGAACACCTCCCTACAGCCCTGATCTCGCTCCTCAGACTTTCGTCTCTTGGACCGCTCAAGAAAGCTTTGAGAGGGTCGATTTGTCTCAGACACAGACGTTCGGGATGCGGTGCAAAAGTGGCTTCACGACCAATCGAAAACCTTCTTTCCAGGAAGGCATACGGAAGCTTGTGGCTCGCTGGACCAAGTGCATTGCTAAAGGTGGAGACTACATCGAAAAATAATGTACATATCTGTTATACACCTATCTTTGTTTAATACAGTTGTAGAACTAAAAGTGTAAGTAATTTTTGACATACCCTCGTACAATACAAAATACACACATAAAGTGTTTGTAAGAAAAAAAACTTCCCAAGACATAATGAAAACATCATAACTAAAAAACTACAGAAATTTCGTCAAACGTTTCTTTGAGCAGCTTCTCCTTCAACAAACATGACACCATCGCTAATTTAAGCATATCTTCCAGATACCTCAACGCTATTAATAACCTCGATTTAAGCAAAGTTAGAGAAAGGAGAATCGCCAACGAATTCCTCGCCTTTTTCCAAAGCTACGTCATCAGTTCTGAAGGCTCCTTTTCGTGGTTCGAGCCATCAGCTGAGAGCGACTTCCGTGAATGCCCGGGCGATTTTAGTCTCAACTGGAACGGGCGCGGCTTCAAGACGATACTCGACCTGATGATGCAGAAATTTCCCAATACATCCACACCTTTACCAATAGACGATAAGATTATACTAAACAAGGAAGTCCAGAAAATCGTTTGGGATAGCAAGGACGAGGACGTAATCGTTAAATGCGCCGATGGTTCTTGGTATCACGGGGAATATGTGATTTTCACTCCATCACTAGGAGTGCTGAAGGAAAGGCATAGATTTATGTTCGAACCTCAATTGCCGATGCGGAAACAAGTTGCTATCGAGAAGTTGGGGATTGGCGCCGTTATGAAAATCATGCTGTTGTTCGATACAACGTGGTGGCCGAGTAGTTTCGATGGTGGTAGTTTGGTGTGGTCAGTCGAGGATAGGAATGTTGATTTTTATAAATTTACAAAGGTGAGTTCTGCAGCCGAGATTCTCCCAAGTTTCTTCAGGAATTTTTCCAGTTATAACTATTAATAATGCAAGAATATGTTACACATCTCTTCTATACTTTTAGCTTGGCAGAATATGGATTTTCGATGCCCTAGGACTATTACCGGTAGCAAATAACCCGAACGTTCTATCGTTTTGGTTTACCGGCACTTGTATTCCCATCATAGAACAACTGGACCAAGTAGAGGTGTCGGAAGGAATCAACTTCCTTCTGGAAAAGTTCATAAAACCAATCTACAACAACATGACCTATCCCATTTCATTCGTAAAGTAAGTAATTGAGATTAGTCTCCAAAGAGATGAGCTATCTTGATATATAATTGATATTTCTTTTGATTTTTAGATCCCAATGGTATACCAATCCCCATTTTCGCGGAACCTACTCGTATCAAACAACCGCATCCAGACAATTAGACGGCAACAACGTCCTTGCTAGACCCTTACGGAATAGAAATGGGAAAATTACATTGATGTTCGCGGGCGAAGCCACGCATCCTCAGTATTACTCTACAGTACATGGAGCTATTGAAACTGGATATAGGGAAGCGGATAGGGTGCTAAAATTTCTCAAACGAAGACAGTGATAGTTGTACTTTAATGTGTATATTTTCACGTCTTTGTACGATAAAATAATTTTTCCCTTATAGTCTCTTAATAGTAATAAATGAATGTAAATGAAAGGTGTTTTAGATTTTTGACATTTTATATTGCATTTCTAATCTCACCTTACCAGCTAATAAGTCATAACGTTGATGTGGTGACTACTAAATAATAATTTCGTAGCCTGTTAAAACTTTGTTAAATTTCATTAAAAACGTTACAATACGTCCAGTGCTAGTGTAGTCTTGTGGGAAGGGTTCTAGCGCAATGTTTCAGTGTTCCAGTGCCACAGCGTTCGAATACGTGAATTAATACTGACTTATACCTGTTGTTTGGTACTTGTTTGGTAATTAAACAGGACGTAGATCTAAAACTACAAACAATGTAATCTTTTAGTAATTTGCAGATTAAACTCTACATTATTTAGCACTAAAACGATGGACAGAGAGGCGTTTAAATGTAGCTTGGCAATCCGTCATTACTAGAGTCGATCACTAGCGTCAACAGGCGGTGGCGGAGGTTCGATACAACCCTCAGTATATCTGCGAGTCTCAACCAGATCGGTTGTGTATACATGTACGCTGCCGTAAATACTATTTCGCAGTTCTACGTTTGTTTTAAAAATGTTGTCATCGACGCGAAAACGACCAATGTTAGAGAAAGTTACAGAATTTATAGCAGAAATGCCTGACCTAAATTATGAAGGCGTTAAAATTCAATGTGTAGTTTGTAATATCCCTTTAATGTGTTGGTCCAAAAGGGATTGTCTACGTCACGTAAATAGTAAACAGCATTCTTCAAAAAAAAATTGCCACGACACTATGACAAATTTAAATTTAATTTATGTGTTACCTTTATTGCATGTAATCTACCGTTTAATTTACTAGACAAGGAAGCATATGTCTTCTTTTGGAATAAATATTCGGACTGCAAATTACCAAGTCGGGCATCGTTACAAAGAATTGTGCCATCTGCTCGTGAACATGTTGAAAAACGAATTAAATCGGAGTTGAAAAATAAAAAATTGTGGTTATGTGTGGACGAAGCAACAGAACGTAAAAAACATTCTGTGGTTAATATAATGGTACGTACAATGGAACCACATTAATCGTCACCTTCAACTCTATTAGCCTCTAGACGAGTACAACAATGTACTACCGAAGTAATTTCAAAGTTAGTGTTAAATACATTGGAAAAGTTTGAACTTTCAACAAACCAATGATGTTTATGAGTGATGGTACCGCAAACATGCTTTCTGTAGGCCGGTCTCTTAAAAACATTGTGCTAATTTGTTACATATTACGTGTAAAGAACCTATTCTTACACGTTGGGGAACATGGTTACAGGCCGCGTTTTATTATCATAAATATTTTGAGAATATTAAGAATATGGTTTTACAGTTCGATCCAAAAAATGTTTGTGTTCTAGAAAGGTTTGAAAGTGTTTTAGAGGAAGGTTTTGATTTTGGCACATTAAGACAAGTTTGTGAAGGTGGGTCAACAGAACCGTAAAGTTGTTCCGAAGATTATCTTAATTACGCAAATATAACGTCACTAGATGTAGAACATTCGTTTTCTGCATCTTAACTTTTTCCTCCCGCCGCACTCGGTTTGCCGAAACAACTGTGGAAGCACATCTAATGTTGCAGATATTTAACAGACATTATTCACTTTGTGATTTCACGAAAGACTCTTAAGACGGTAAGTATTTGAGCACGTATTACATTTTATTTCTGATCATTTATCTTGTGTAATGTTTTATGCGCCCGCCACTGGCTATTGGCGCAAATTGAGCAACTCTAGTCATTACTAGTCTGGGTAAACAGCAGTCAGTGTAGAAGATATGTGGTGCGGAGTCGGCGATTATTTATTTCACGCGTTCACAGCGTCAGTACTAAATCGATCCTGTATGCGAGTAGTTCTGTGTATATGTAGGCTGTCGTAACTTATTTCGTAATTGTACGCTTATGTTTGTTTTAAAAATGTCGCAGTTAGGTACGTCGCGAAAACGACCAAAGGCAGACACAGTTAAAAACTTTATAGTGGACATGCTGGACTTAATCTTTGATGGCGCTAAAATTCAATGTCTAGTTTGTAAAATCCCTTTAATGTGTTGGTCCAGAAGCCATCGTCAACGTCACATCGAAAGCAAACAGCATTCTTCTGCCAAAAAGAAGAGAGTCCAAGAAAAATTTACATTTCATTTATGTGTTACTCTTATTTTATGTAATCTATCGTTTCGTTTACTAGACAAAGAAGCATTTGTCTCCTCCTGTAACAAATATGCGGACTGTAAATTACCTAGTCGGACACAGATACGTAATGTAGTGCCATTTGCTCGTGAACATATAGAAAAAAGAATGAAAACGGAATTGAAAGATAAAAAACTGTGGTTGTGTGTGGAAAAATTCTGTGGTTAATGTAATGGTACGTACAATGGAGCCACATCGACCGTCATCCTCCTTCTTACTTGTTTTCACAAGAGTTATAAATTGTACTGGCGATTAGATTTTAAAGGTGGTGTTGAACTCATTGAACAAATTTGAAGTTTCAACTAAGCAACTTTTAATGTTTATGATTGCTAGTACAAAGGCAGTGTTTCTAAAGTCACCGAAACGTACCCGACTATTTCACAAACTGTGTCCTGATTTACCTGAACCACCACAGCCGATTGTTACACGTTGGGGAACATGGTTGCAGGCTGCGTTTTACTACAACAAATATTTTGATCAAGTAAAGAAGGTAGTTTTAAAATTCAATCCGACAAAAGCTACAGCAATCAAGAAAAGCCAGGAAATATTTCAAGATAGTCAGGTTAAAAGAGATTTACAAACTATTCACAACAATTACATCGGACTAGCGGAGGGAATAGAAAAATTACAAAATGTTTCGATGTCGCTAGTGGATTCTGTTTAAATTGTGAATGATGTTCACGCACAGTTATGCGCTGTAGAAGGCGAAACAAATTGGTGTGTAATACGAAAATTTGATTTTCGATTTTCTTATATTAAGACAAATTTGTGAAGGTGCATGTGAAGATGCATTAAGTTGTTTCAAAGATTATTTTAAATATGCAAATATAACATCGCTAGATGTCGACCTGTCGTTTTCGGCATCAAAAAAACGTTTATTCCGCACGTCGTACTCGCTTGACTGAAACAGCTGTGGAAACATATCTAATGATTCAAATATTTAACAGATGTTACCCAGTTTGTGATTTCACGGAAGATTTTTGAAACGGTAAGTGTTTCAGCACGTTTCATAATCTATTTCTTACCTTCTATTTTATGTGTAAACTTTTATGTGTTCACCACGCCTCTGGTTGTTACCGCATATTTACCCAGGTTAGTCATTACCATAAAATAAAAAGGAATAAGAAGTGAAAAACAAATAATTATATTTGAATGCAATTAAAAATATAAGTTCATTGTTGTTTAAGCTATCAATTGGTCACCCCCGTAGGGTGAGCATTTTTTTCTTAAATTTTTGGTTAAAATGTGTCGTCTTCGCCCATATTAAAATAAATATCTTGAAAAGTATCAATGCGTAATGAATAGAGTAACCAAAACTTGCGGACTCGCATAGGCGTCGGTATTACGGGTTAATATAAGAATACGAAAAATTCATAAATAAACTTACTTGCTAATTATTCAACAAATTAGAGGCATCAGGATGTGAACTACTGTAAACTTGCATCATTGCATATGTTTCCACAGTTACTTCTTTAAACCTTGTGCGTCGACAAGAAAAAATATTCTTATACATAGAAAACGATCTCTCCACATCTAAGGAAGTTACATTTGCATGTAGAAACTGTTTTTCAAAATCACATAAAAGTTCACTATTCTTACACTTATTATAAACGGCCTCTAAAGTATTAAAATCGCGATTTTTCCTTAAAACATCTGCCAACTTTTGACTAGCGCATAATCCTGGCGTATCATTTAATGTGTGTAATTTATTTTTTACATTCTCCACTATGTCTAATGATTCCTGCAATGACAATTCAGTACATTGTAGTTTTCTGATGGCACCCTAGTAATACTGTATAATTGGTACATATTGATGTTAAATCTTCTAAAAGTTGAGGAATTTGAAATTCTCTTTAACTTTCTCTAATTGCTTTGGATTCATTCCGATTAAATCGCATTATAACTGATTGAATTTGTTGAAAATGGGTCAAATAGTGAGAAGCTGCTGTTAGCCAAGGTTCTGGAATACCTGGACAAAATTTACGAAATTCTTTTAAACGTTTAGGAGATTTACGAAACACTGCTTTAGTACTTCCAATCATCCGATCAACGTTTCCGTAATGTTGTCGAACAACTTCACCAACTAAATGCAAAGCATGCAGCACGCAGGTTATATGTATTAAGTTAGGAAATACATGTTTTAAGGATCGCCCAACACTTAACATCGTTGCTGCACTATCTGTCACAATCATCACAACTTGATCTTGGGCAATTTTAATTTTTTCAAAGCGTTCATTATCACTTTTTGAATATTTTCCGCGGTACATTTTGAACACGTTTGCAAGCTAACAAATATCGAAATGCTGTGTTCTCGCTAGATAAAACGCGAGCTATTACATTCACAATACTGTTTTTCTTTATATCGGTCGTCTCATCCACGGTAATCCATATTTTTTTGGAACACAAATCACGTTTACACACATTTTCTAGCATCTCTTTCATTCGCGGCAAATAATTCTGTAATTGCGTTTCTGAGGGTAATGGGTACTTCAGGAACGTATTGTCGCCAAAACGTTTTAAAAGCTGCGTTTCTCACCAATGACAACGGAAGATTACAAGAGGTAAACATAATTAATAAATGTATGAGGAATAGTGTATAAGGTATCTTTAGTTCTTGCATTTCTCATATGCTTAATACCGTTGACATGCCTCTGGCAATCAGTTCTGTCCAATGCAGCCAAACGAACATTGCATATTAAGCAAAAAACTGCACTACCGTTATATTTTAAATGGGGAAAAAGTGACACATACTTATGTACATTAGTAGCAAATCTATTACGAGGCATTGTTTTCTTAGGTATGTAAATATTAGTTCTATATGAAACGATACACTAATTATGTACTTGGTATAATACCACAAAACACAAAAAACACCAGCTATATTTTCAAAAGCGACACGTAAGTACATAACCTTGACCGTTCGACTAATCTCTGCAACAGCTCAACCGGTGCTAAAACGAAATCTCTCTCAGCGCGGTTTAACATGATTTATATTCAAGGTCGACACTACATGCCTGCTTCTCTACCGGTTTAGTTTATTTATGAATTTTTCGTATATATTAACCCGTAATATCGACGCCTATGTGAGTCCGCAAGTTTAGGTTACTCTAGACTAATAAATGTGACATTTTTGTAAGAGCAATTTGATGACAGATAAAAATAGTCGTATTAAAAACAATTGAGTTTTGATACATTTTCCATTTGAAATTTTAATCGTAGTTGTTGGACACGCTATACAATGTTTTCGAAAAATTGATTCGAATTGTAGTACTATCCTATACGGTTAATAGTTAAAATAAGAGAGTTGACAGATATTTCCGGTATAATCGGATGTTTCAGATTATTAAAAACATTTTAATTTAATAGTACGTGTAAGCTGTAGTATATTACCGAGTTTTCAGAATTTTCCGATGCATACTCTTTCATATATTGGTCGATGCAGTTCCCGCTGAGACACTCTGTATAGTAATTGATATAATGTTTCGCATTGCATAGATAAATGGACGTATCTCAAGATGAAAACAGAGTGATACCATAATAAGTCCATTACTATTAATACGGCAACTGTATCCACAGCAACATGTGTTCAGCTACTCAGATATTGTTATTCTCGTTAATGTGTTCAGTTAATATTGTGAGTGGATTGAATATTTTGGGAATCTTCGACGTTCCGGTGAAAAGTTGGCATATTCTAGGGCACGAATTGCTCCTAGGTTTAGCGAGGAGAGGTTACAATGTGACACTATTAAGTTCGTTTCCGGTGGAACAGAAAATTTCAAACTATACCCATGTATACATCGACGGTGCAGTTGACTACAAAGAGAGTGAGTATGCGTCTTTTGTCTTGAATGAAAAGTTCGCGACATAAGAAAAGAAATTCTGGTTTATTGGGAAACATTTGGCAGGAAATTAAAAAAAAGAAAACAGACAGAAAAAATTGGAAACAGTATTTATGTAGCATGCTAAAAAATGTGCATACGAAAATATTAAACCACATTAATGTTAATCTTTATTGATTCCAAGTATACGCAGAAACGGTATCGAGAATGTCCGCCTCAATTCAAGACAATTATTGTCTCAATTATCCAGAATACAATAATTGTTTTAAATCCAAAGAAATACTGAAACAGTTCACCAAAAACCTTTACCACAACATTTAACTTGTACTGGACGCATGTTTCGACAGCCAAGCTATCATCATCAGTAGTAAAACTGAATTAATATAATGTTCATATTACTACAAGAATTTTTGCTACGATTGTACGAGGTGGTTAACAAGGTTTTTGTCCCAAGTGTAAAAATGCCTGTTTCCTGTGTATTTTTGCACGCTGAATTCAAATTCGCTTTCAAAATTACTGCATCACCCACAGTTTTTGAGTTCCAGTATATCCACGTAGCATAATATTGCGTGCTTTACAATAAAATGCCGATAAATATGCCGGTGATATTTAGGCATTTGAAATAAAATGTTACACAATATTGCGTAATTCTAAATAATCTTGCGTCATTCGTAACAGGCAGGACAGGTCTCGACAAGCTAGCAGGGAGCAATATAAGATCTTTGACCGGGAGCGCAGTTGCAGTAAATTGATCGGCTAGCTCCACATTTGCCTTGTTCTAACCCTTGAGAAAGTGTGCTGTTATGTTTAAAGTGTTGTGTTGATACCCCAAGTGCCGTTGAAATGCCGAGAAATTATAAAAATAATCCAAATTCGTTCTGCTACGTCTGCGGCGAGTTGACTTTTAAAACCCAGAAACGTCCGTTTACACTGTTAGTTAGAAAATGTTATGAACTTTATTTTGGTTGTAAAGCAGGCGACCAGGATAAAAGTTGGGCCCCCCATATTTGCTGTGTCACATGTGTTCGGCTTCTCACAGCATTGGCAAAAGGTTCACGTCATAAGCCTTTTGCAGTTGCCATGGTATGCAGAGAACCTAAAGACCACGTTTCGAACTGCTACTTCTGCCTGACAAATATAACTGGTATTACATCAAAATATAAACACAACCATCTGCACTGAGACCAGTACTTCATAACGAGGAGTTACCTGTACCAGCACCTGCAGAAAACATGACTTTCAGTGATGATGAGTCTAGTGATGAGAAAGCACATCAAATAGCAGACAAAAATTTGAATTTCGATCCCACATTTAAATCAGGATGTTCTTCAAATGAACCACATTTGCTAAGGAGACCTTAGTGACCTCGTTCGCGATTTAAACCTGTCTAAGAAGCAAACCGAACTTTTGGTATCCAGATTGAAGGACTGGAATCTATTTCAGAGTGACACAAAAATGTCGTTTTATCGTAGTCGTCATGCCAAATTCAATGATTACTTCTTCCTTGAAGATGACCTGGTGTTCTGCAATGATATTGTCTCGGTTATGAGTGGACTTGGCCATCAGTATCACACTGATGAATCGCATTTGTTCATTGATTCATTCAAAGCTAGCTTAAAACCCGTTTTACTTCACAATGGAAATAAATTGCCCTCAATTCCTCTGGCCCACTCAGCCAACATGAAGGAAACATGCGACACCATGAAGATTCTTTTAGAAAAAATTAAATACGATGAATTTAAGTGGAATATAATAATAATAATAATAATAATAATAGCTATGTTGCTGCTCTACCTAATCCTGTATTGTTGACAATTTGTTGACAATTCTAACATATAAAAAATGCCTAAAATTAATTAATTCTGTGTGTGCCCAAATAAAACAAAGAATCTATAGCTACACACTCTTTCTCTATGTGGAAAACAAAGAAAAATATATAAAATTCATCATCAAGGGAGAAGCATAGATCGTAATTTGAATTTGAATTGTTTATATTATATTATATTATATTAGTACATTCTTTTAACTGCGGTGAAAGACCATTGTACCTGGTATATATACAAAAAGAAAATTTCAAAGAGAGCCGTTCTGTGGAAGGGCGGGGATATCAAACCTCGGTACCTTGTTGTAATATTATGAATGTCTGTTCTAAATGTTATTTTATTATATAGATATGGAGGATTTTTTGTTGTTAATATTTTATGGTACAACGTAAGCATTTGTAGCTCCCTGCGGTTATTCATATTCAACCACCCAGTTTCTATTAACTTGTGTGATACATGTTGATATTTTCTTATACCATGAATGTACCTCAGACATGAATTTTGTACTTTTTGTATTTTGTTTCCTGTTAAGTGGTCTACGCAAGGATGAAATACTTCAGAGGAGTAAGTAAAATTAGAGAGAACACAATAACTTTTTAATTTGCTTGTTTAAAACTGAGCGGAAAGGATACAATTATTTTAGATTGAAATATGCTACCTGTACATATTTATTGTTTTGGTCTCGAAAACCAAATGAATTGTCGAAATTTTAACCTAAACTTTTTGCTTTGTTTACTAGGGGAATTTGTACGTTGTTAATACTAAAGTCAGCCATGGCACTCATTGCTTCACAGGCTTCCCTCTTTCCGAAAAATAAGACCTGCGACTTTGTCGGATTAAGACACAACGAGTGAATTAAAGAAGTTTCGTAGACAAGTGACAGATCGCTATTAATCTTAGCAACACTCTGCTCCCAATCGCACTTCCTAAATGAACAATACAACTGCATATCGTCAGCGTACAAGTGTGCTTTAGTGTAATTCAAGTTAGTGAGAAATGAAGAGGTATATAGAGAGAATAAAACTGGACTTAAAATGGCACCTTGGGCGAGACCTTGTAGTGTTCGCAACATACTAATATCAATCCTGTCATAACCAGCAGCAGTTGTTTTAATACTTTGTATTATTTTTGTTATCGATTCAACACTTCCCAACGAGAAACTAAATAAATCGGCAACGCTGCCATATCGCGGCACGGGGAAGGTCAAAGGAGCTACCAAACTGGTAAGTTTGCGGCGATCTAAAGGTTGTGGCGCAATTAGTTAGTTCAGTCTTGCTGCTGATGATGATAGCTTGGCTATCGAAACGTGCGTCCAGTGCGAATTAAGTGTTGTGGTAAGGGTTTTAGTGAACTGTTTCATAGTTAACTAGAAATTAATTTTAAAGACAATTTTTTTTACTTTACAGCATGTGGACAGCGATCAAATAATTTTGAGAAGATAAAATAATTAAAATACTTTCATATTTTCAGAAAACATTGGCACCTTGCTTCAAGAACAATCAAGATTGGCTTCCTTCACTATGATGAAAATCTTACCAGAAATACAAAATATAACGCTACATAGCGAAACAATGAAAGAACTTCTAAAATCCGATAACAAATTCGATGTCATCATCCAAGCTTATATGTTTAACGAAGCTTTCTTGGCACTCTCTCACCATTTCGACGCGCGCGTTATCGGCTTCATCCCTTTCAGCACCATGCCACATATAGTCAGCCTTATGGGAAATTCAGCACCCTACTCTTACGTGCCTTTACCATTCTTTGGATATGCCGCTGATATGAATTTCTTCCAACGGACTATGAACGTGCTAACAGGACAATTTGCATCTTTGCTGCACAACTGTTACCTCTATCCAAAACAAGAGAGAATACTAAGAGAACGGTTTCCCAATTTTCCTCCGCTGGCAGAAATTGAAAGGGAAAGAGTAGACCTAATATTTACCAATACCCATTTCAGTAATGAATCTCCAAGGCCACAAACGCCAAATATTATCCACATTGGCGGTTACCACGTTCAGGGACCTGAACCTTTAACTCCGGAAGTGCAGAAGATCTTGGATGATTCACCAGAAGGGGTCGTTTTTTTAGCGTTTGGAACGCATGTTGATGTAGCGAAGCTTCCCAAAGAGAAGATTGATGCCTTCCTCCATACCTTCTCTAAAATTCCGTATAAGGTGCTGCTCAAATACGATGGTGTTCTTCCTAATAAACCCAAAAACGTCGAAACCGTTGCTTGGATCCCGCAGAGGGGAGTTCTAGGTATTAAAATTGCGATATTCTACATTTCGAAATATGTATAATGAGAATATTTTAGCTCATCCTAATGTTAAAATATTCGTCAGCCACGGAGGCAAAGGAAGTGCCACCGAAAGCCTATATTACGGCGTTCCAGTTTTGTGCGTTTCGTTCTTTGGAGACCAATGGAAGAACTGCGAGGATATTGCCGAATACAACTACGGTATCCATTTATCATTTCAAGAAGTGACCAAGGAAGCGTTCGAAATGGCTTTTGACGAATTGGATAGTAATCCTAAGTAAGTATATGTGGATTACATTCATTTTGAGGTAATTTTAACGTGTTAGAAATGAAGATTGGTTACATGGAAGGCATTCAAAGCAATTTAGACAACAATAACTATGAGATCCATCTTTTAATGTAATCCAAATCTTTCAAGCTATTGAATGAACTGTTCTTTAATTCATTAGATTCCCACTAAATCTAAATTTCAAATTTAAATCAATTATTCATTTCTTTGTGTTTCAAGGTATAAAGAAAACGCCAGGTACAGATCGGATTTGTTCAAAGAGCAAGAAATGGATCCTCTGGAGAGAGCAATCTTTTGGATCGAACATATTCATAAATTTAAAGGAGCCAAGCATCTACGTCCAAAATCAGCAACGATGCCTCTGTACCAGTATCTGTTGTTGGATGTATGGGCTTTCATAACAACTTCTGTAATGGTTTCCTTGTTCGTCATATATAAAATTAACAAGCTTTTATTAGGAAGCTTGTGTAGGATAGTGAAGAAAAATAAGACTGAAGTGAAGATGAAACCGCAATGATTTCTGGTTATTTATTCTAATATGGTAATGATGTCCATAATGTAAAATTTACAAATAATTAAATATGATTTTAAATAAAACATTGTTTGTTTGGATTTTAGACTCTAACTGATATACGTTATACATAAAACTTTTTGATTTATGAATCGACTAGGAATAGGAGTTACGCCACCAGAGGCGTGGCGAGCGCATAAAAGTTTACACATAAAATAGAAGGTAAGAAATAAATTATAAAACGCGCTGAAACACTTACCGTTTTAAAAGTCTTCCGTGAAATCACAAACTGGGTAACATCTGTTAAATATTTGAATCATTAGATATGTTTCCACAGCTGTTCCAGTCAAGTGAGTACGACGTGCGGAATAAATGTTTTTTAATGCCGAAAACGACCGTTCGACATCTAACGATGTTATATTTTTGCATATTTAAAATAATCTTTGAAACAACTTAATGCATCTGCACACGCACCTTCACAAATTTGTCTTAATATAAAAAAATCTAAAACACATTCAAATTTTTTACACACCAATTTGTTTCGTCTTCTACAACGCATAACTGTGCGTGAACATCATTCACAATTTGAACAGAATCCACTAGCGACATCGAAACATTTTGTAATTTTTCTATTCCGTCCGCTAGTCCGAAGTAACTGTTGTGAATAGTTTGTAAATCTCTTTTAACCTGACTATCTTGAAATATTTCCCGGCTTTTCTTGAATGCTGCAGCTTCTGTCGGATTGAATTCTAAAACTACCTTCTTTACTTGATCAAAATATTTGTTGTAGTAAAACGCAGCCTGCAACCATGTTCCCCAACGTGTAACAATCGGCTGTGGTGGTTCAGGTAAATCAGGACACAGTTTGTGAAATAGTCGGGTACGTTTCGGGGACTTTAGAAACACTGCCTTTGTACTAGTAATCAATGCATTTACTACTGGAAAGCATGCAGAAATCGTTTGTGCCGCAAGCTTTAGAGTATGGATTTTACACGTTACATGTAAGAAGTTACCACTGTGTTCTTTAAGAGATAGGCCCAAAAAACGCATGTTTGCGGCACCATCACTCATAAACATTAAAAATTGCTTAGTTGAAACATCAAATTTGTTCAATGAGTTCAACACCACCTTTAAAATCTTATCGGCAGTACAATTTATAACTCTTTTGGAAGCAAGTAAGGAGGAGGATGACGGTCGATGTCGTTCCATTGTAGGTACCATTACATTAACCACAGAATGTTTTTGACGATCTGTTGTTTCGTCCACACACAACCACAGTTTTTTATCTTTCAATTCCGTTTTCATTCTTTTTTGTATGTGTTCACGAGCAAATGGCACTACATTTCGTATCGATGTCCGACTAGACTAATTTACAGTCCGCATATTTATTCCAGAAGGAGACAAATGTTTTTTTGTCTAGTAAACGAAACGATAGATTACATAAAATAAGAGTAACACATAAATCAAACGTAAATTTTTCTTGGTCTCGTATGCCACTTTTTGCAGAAGAATGCTGTTTGCTTTCGATGTGACGTTGACAATGGCTTCTGGACCAACACATTAAAGGGATTTTACGAACTAGACATTGAATTTTAGCGCCATCAAAAATTAAGTCCGGCATGTCCACTATAAAGTTTTCAACTGTGTCTGCCACTGGTTGTTTTCGCGACGTACCTAACTGCGACATTTTTAAAGCAAACATAAGCGTACAATTACGAAGTAAGTTACGACAGCCTGCATATACACAGAACTACTCGCATACAGCATCGATTTAGTACTGACGCTGTGAACGCGTGAAATAAATAATAGCCGACTCCGTACCACATATCTACTACACTGACTGTTACCGCTGTTTGCCCAGACTAATTATAATCCAACGTAAAACGTTTATTCAGCGTGTTCGAATTATAAGGAATACTTCTACAGCCGCTGCAGTAAGTACGTTGTATGAAAAAATATTTGTTTGGACGTATAAAGTCATGACTAGTGTTGCCCACTAGCGCCAACTGGCAGTGGCGGAGGTTCGATACAATCCTCAGTATAACTGCGAGTCTCAACTAGATCTGTTGTGTATACATGTACGCTGCCGTAAATACTATTTCGTAGTTCTACGTTTGTTTTTAAAATGTTGCCTACGTCGCGAAAACGACCAATGTTGGACAAAGTTACAGAATTTATAGCAGAAATGCCTGACCTAAATTATGCGTAGTTTGTAATATCCCTTTAATGTGTTGGTCCAAAAGGGATTGTCTACGTCATGTAAATAGTAAACAGCATTCTTCAAAAAAAAATTGCACATGATACTATGACAAATTTAAATTTAATTTATGTGTTACCTTTATTGCATATAATCTACCGTTTAATTTACTAGACAAGGAAGCATATATCTTCTTTGAAATAAATATTCGGACTGCAAATTACCAAGTCGGGCATCGTTACAAAGAATTTTGTCATCTGCTCGTGAATATGTTGAAAAAAGAATTAAATCGGAGTTGCAAGATAACAAACTGCGGTTATGTGTGGACGAAACAACAGATCGTAAAAAACATTCAGTGGTTAATGTAATGGTAAGTACAATGGAACCACATCAATCGTCACCTTCAATTCTATTAGCTTCCAGACGACTACAACAATGTACTGGCGAAGCAATTTCAAAGTTAGTGTTAAATACATTGGAAATGTTTGAACTTTCAGCAAACCAACTGGTGATGTTTATGAGTGATGGTGCCGCAAACATGCTTTCTGTAGGCCGGTCTCTTAAAAAACATAACTTCTTACATATTACGTGTAAAATCCATGCTTTCAGTGATGTGGCAGATAGTATTAGAAAATGTCTTGCCCAACATGAGGTATCATGCAGAAATAAGCAATCATTAACATGATTTGTAGGCTCTCTCCAGACCATTGGGACAGCAAACCGCATAGATCCTTTTTTTATGATTTAACCAGTTTCTCAGACTTGAAACGCATGTATTACAGCAGATATGTTTTAGCACACCAAAAATAGTAAGATTTAGTCGATTTTATTTTAGATACATTTTGGCTGTTGTCCAGTGAATTGTAAGGTAGATAATATAAAGTTAGTTAAGGACGTAAACAGCATTGTTCAATTAAATTGTTATGGAAGCATGGAAATTTTCAAAAGCAAACATAACTTAGATTTTAGCGAAGTGCTTCAATGTTCCAGTGCCACAAAGATCGAGTACTCGATTAAATTTTTTGGCGGTTCAATTTTCATTAAAACTCGCGCATTCGTCAGTTACCTTATTTAGGCTTCTCCCTAGAACTTTTACTAAAACTAGCGTTAGGAAATGCATCTCTTAGGACTCCTATAGAGAGCGGTCTTAAAGTGTCCCTCCCATCCTAACTTTTGAACGACAGAAGCTTAGGTCGATTTCTAACTCTTAAACTAACTCTTGCCGATATCGGCATTTTAATTGTATTTCCAATTTCACCGGAAGTGACGTCAACTTTCTTTTTTAAAGTAGAATAGAGAGCGCCAAATTGTTTCTTGTGACGCCAGACTGATCTAAAGAGGTCGTTATTAGGCAAAGTAATCATAACAATTGCCAAACTGTTAGTTTTTGACAGGCAATATGCTTAAGTTTCAGTTTTTTACGTTGTTGATTTTACAATGGCCTACGCATGGATCACGTAACATAACCAAAACAATTTGGCGCTCTTTCCTAGCCAACTTTGCAAAACAACAAAAACAGATTACCAAAACCTTTATTCCTGCATATCGTCATATTTCTTAAGTTAAAGTATAACATATGTGGCATTGCTGGATTTACTTTTCAATTGTCTTTCCAAAAACGTAAAAATATACAGGCTGTTCTATTTAAAACAAGAAAATTGACGTCACGCTAGTTCGCAAAACTGCTTTACACGAAGTAAACGCTAGTTTCTATCATTCAAACGTTTGCATGTGGGGAGGGGTGTCACTTTAGGACCTTACTGTATACATCTACAAGCTAGTTTGGTGAAATGAATGTCTTGGCTTCTTACAGATTCTTGGTAAAGGTATAGTCCCTGGAATCAAAGTAGCTCCACTTGACGGTCTTATACAGCATTTTTTTTTTAGATCTCATAACCAAGTAATAGTCACCGTGAGTTTACACAATCAATTTATTTCGTTGTCATTACAACCTGATCATCTCGATTGTGAAGGTTATACCATGTGTGGGGGAACCAATATACTTACACATATATGTACACATACATACACACAATTAGATAGCCTTCAATAATACATAGCAATGATCGATTATGTTGCTCTGCTAGCGAGATTAAAAACGTCAATGACAGTCGAAGATAAGTGATGTACTAAATTGTGATCTTGTTTACTTCATACCGCATTATATTAATTTGAAACTGTTCACGCACAATTCCATTGCGTAGAGAACATCAACATGTATGCGACTATTCGACTATTATTACCGATATTAGTGTCTACGATTTCCACAGTGAATGGACTGAATATCCTGGGAATTTTCGAAGTTCCATCGAAAAGTTTACACATTCTCGGACATGAATTGCTCGCCGGTTTAGCAAGAAGAGGCTATAACGTGACTTTGTTAAGTTCATTTCCTCTAGAGCAGAAAATCGAGAACTATACCCATGTACACATCGACGGACTGCTTGAGTTCAAAGAAAGTAAGTATGTAATAAGTAATAACTAAGGTTCGACAAACGAGTGCAACGTCAGAGGCGTATCGCGCAAAAGTAGGTACATACGTGAGATACGGTATTATTAAAAAATAATATATTCTTACCTTTTATTGACGTCTTGATGTCCACTGCGACAAAATACTATTACCCCGGTCAGCCGCGTAAAATTGCAACATAAGCAACGCTTTCACTGGCTTCGCATCGACCTAAATCCCCTCTCGGTGCTTCTGGCCTACCACGCGTTTGTCGAACCTTAGTAATAACTAGAGAGCGGAATTATATGCATTGGAAATCGACAAAATATGCGCATATATATGCAGAAAAATTCTTCGAAATATGCAGAATTTTTGCTAAATATGCAATTTTATGCACATATGCTTCTGATGACAAACAACAGAGAGTATCGGCACACTCCTCACCACACAAAATGTTATTAATTAATTCGGAACAGCTGTTTCAAAGGCTCACTGGGCCCCCATTTTCAAATCAAGCTACCGAATAAATCTGAACGAAAAAAACTAAAAACTTTTACTTTAATTCTACCATGCATGTCTATCCCTCCTCTCGAAGAAAAAGAAGGGTATATATGTACAAATGTGTCTAAACATGTAACTGTGTATATCTATTTCCAAATACCTACTTTTTCTATCGCTTAACTCTAACATGCTGGGTATATATGAAACGGCCAAGGGCGATCCCGCCCTCGTAGAAAAGAGCGAGACGAAAGGAAGGTTACCCCGCCAATTTCTCTATCTACGCACCTCTAAGGATACTAAACAAATCAACATAAATTGCAGAACACCGAGACTGGTCTTCAGTCAAGTGTAAACTGAAAGGTTCTTTACCCTAATAAATCAAACAAGCAAGAGAAATGAAGTGGATAATATCCTTTGTTCATGACCTGCGAATGTTGCATCTCTTTCTTAAGGTACATTGTCCAAATGCGTCCAATTCCTGAGGTGAAGTTACGTTTTTAATTAATTTGAGATTTTCCAAATTTGATTACATGTCCTGTGTTATTCATATGGTCGGCTACACTTGACGCCCCTGTTCGACCGAATCTATAGCATCTCATGTGTTCATTAATCTAATACCTATCGCCTGTTTCGTTTGTCCAATGTAGGCTTTATCACAGTCGTTGCATGCAATTTTATAAATTCGACCTTTTCTTTCATGTCCGGTTTGTCTTTTGGATTACCAAGAAGGTTCTATGTATTTCCTGAACTAAAACATACGTTCATGTCTTGTCCCCTAAAAACTTTACTGACTCCTTTTCGATATTCTATGGAAGGGGAGTTTCACAAATTTCTTGTCGCGCGTTTCTACTTGTATCAAGGTCGTAGAATTTCTTACATAATGCCTATATTGGACTTTCTTAAGGATGCGGTCGACATCTATAGACGAGTAACCATTATAAATAGCCACATTTTTTATGAATTTACTCTTTCTTGTACCTATTTTGGTTTAAGGGAAATTTCACTAGTCTATTAATTAAGAAACTAATCGCGGCCATTTTATGTTGTTCGCAGTGGTTCGAACTTATCGCAATGAATCTTTATTAGTGCTTGTTTCTTTTCTATAGATGTCTATTTCTACTTTATTATTGTTTCTAATTACTAGGCTATCTAGAATGGGAGTTGATTGTTCACTTCTTCTTCTGCTGTAAATTTAATGGATCCGAATTTTTGAGTTGAGTGTCAGTGAGGAAACTGGATAAAGTTACTTTTCTTAGTGTCAAAAACCGCGAAATATCATCTACATATCTAAGCCAAATTTAGGAAATACACGGTGTCCTTTTTCAAACATCATCAATTTACTCATAAACAAGTTGGCTGGTGAACGGGACAGGATTACCCATCGCCGTACCCATTGTTCATAACATTTGCTCCCCTATTTGAAAACGGTTTTGGTTCATGCACAGAGAAGTTAGTCTTTTGTATTCTTATGATTTTGACGTCGTCAATGTCGTTAAGTTTAAGAGTTCAACTAAATATTCTATGGTTTCTGGGATTGGTACGCTGGGGAAGAGTGAACAAACATCAAACGATACTAAATTTCCCTTCTTCTAATCTAATATTATTGACCTTATTTACAAAATCTAGTGAATTTTTCTACTTCTAGGCTGTCTACTTTGATGGCACTTTTGTATTCGTTTATTACTATTTGGACAGTTTGTACGTAGGTGAGTCTATACCTGAAACTATTGGTCTCATGGACTTTCCTGGTTTATGGATTTTTGGTAGGCAATACATTTTTGGAACTGTCGGCTTGGGACTGACAATCTAAACTTAAGGTTCGCGTTAATGAGTTTTGGAAGCACTCTTTATAACCTCCTTGTTTCTCTGATCATGGATGGTAACGGACTTTTTCTTAAACCTTTGTAAGGTCCCGATGACAACAATGATTGACGCGATTGGAATAATCGGGCTTGTCCAAAATGACTATTCTATTCCCTTTGTCTGCTTTTAGGTAAAAACAATTTTTATTTTTGAGACCTTTAATAGTTCTGAGGTCCCCTGTGTTATTTCTCAGACTTTTTTCTTCGTTCAAGTTTTTCGAAATCGTAATTTTGCACGCGTTTCTTATATTCTATTTATTTATGCTTCTGATACCGATTAACTTCTTGTTAAATGTTATAAAACAAGAATAATCACAACGAAGCATTTTACAAACGTTTATTGTTCTTACATTATTCCCACTTACATTTTAAAATCACAATTACATAAACACACATGTACTTAAAATTTGCTAAAATACATACTTAGACACTACATATTTTTATTATTAAAACAATTTACAATTAAATGCTTTTCTAAATTTTCTAATTTGAAATTATGTCGCCTATCTGTGAGAATGCATTTATATATCGAAAAACTTCTTTCAAAATAATCAACGGGAAGTTATCGGTATCTATAATCCTGCACTCTAATTCTATACTTGCTTCTGTTTCATCCATTTTTAATTCACCAGTTAAAATCAAACTGATTTTTGCTAAACTTTTTTATCCCCATATTTATATTAATTATTTCTTTAAACTTTTGACTTATTGAGTTTCCTATTCTACCCGGAATATTTGAAACACCATTTTCCAAATCATTGATTAACTTAACTGATTCAGCTAGTGGCAGCGATTCTTTTTCAAGTTTTGTTATTGCCGCTGAAACACCATAGTTGGCGTTAATAAATATCAATTCATTAGGCAAAGAAGAGTTTTTCAAAATTTCTTGACATTTTGCAATAGAATTGCAGTTGTCAGTAGAGAATTTCTGAAATAATGTTTCTGATCTCTAGACAGTGGCTTGCATAAAACATTGCGGCATTTAACCACACTTTTCGGGTAATGACGGGTTCAGATGGTAAAGGAGTATCTGGCAGCTTTTCTCTCTAAATCTGAACTCTCAATGGTGACTTTAAGAAAATTTTCTTAACGTTACTGATTAATAGAGCGGGCCAAATTGCGCCATCCAACAGAATCGGAATCAGGCGCAACGGCCGCTTATTGTAAATAGCGTATATGTGAGTCACAGCAGATATGTGATATTTCGAAATTAATACACAAGAGTAAAAAACAAAGCTGACGCAATAATAATGTTTAGTAATTAGAGCGGATATATATATATATATATATATATATATATATATATATATATACATATATATACACGCTGAGGTGTTTTTATTTTCATTAAGGGATTTTTTATTTGATTGAAAACGGTATGCGTTGTAAATGGGATGTAATAAGGAAATAACTGAGAAACTGAACGCTTTTTTTATTCTGGTTGTACTTAATAATGTAACTGTGAATAAAGATATAATAAATAATTTCCTATCCTTCTTAATAATGTGTGGATAGGCTTGTTTAAAAAGTTGCACCATCAGATAAGTTTCCACATTTGCGTCGGTGAAGGATGTTCGCCGAGACGAAAATGTTCTTATATTTCGAAAACGACCGTTCCACGTCTACTGAAGACAGGCGTAATTAAAATAATCTTTAGGACTTAGTCAAGGAATCTGCAGATGCCCCATCGCACATTTGTCTTAGACCCTGTAGTCCGGATGCTTTTTTAAAACACTATCGAACTTAGCTAAACTCCGTCCACTTGTTGCATCGTTTATACTGTGTAACAATGTACTAACTTGTCCACGACTTGCACTGATTCTACCAACGACAATCCAGAATTTTGATATTTTTCTATGGCGTCTACTAACTCTTGTAATTGTTGCTAATATTCTTAGATGTGTTTCAACAGAAATATCGAGAGAAATCCCTTCTGGCTCATCCTAATAGCTCTAGCTTCGGCAGGGACGAATTGCAAAATAACGGATTTGACTTCTTGAAAATGTTCATTATAATAAAAGCGGCTTTTAACCACGTTCCCCAAACGCGTAAGAATGGGCTGTGGTGGTTCTCGAATACCAGGGCATAACCTGTGGAATGCCCCAGTCCTCTTAGGACTTTTGAGAAACACTTTTTTGTGTTTGCTATTAACGCATCCACCTCCGTAACACTCTCGAATAGTTTGTGCTACAAGATGTAAAGCATGGACTTTACACGTAACATGTAAAAGTCCTTCACACTTTTCTTTAAGGGAACGGCCTACACTACACATTGTTGTTCACCATCGCTCATGAACAATAACAGTTGACTAGTTGACACTTGAAATTCTTGTAACGTTTCGAGAACTACGGCTGCAATTGCTTTATACTAGTACACTGTTTTAATCTTCTGCTGGCTAACAGAATTGCAAAATTTGGCTCTTAATAGGATCTAATACGCGCACTATTATATTCAAAATAGAATTTTTTTGCAATCTGTCGTCCTGCACCAAGACATAACCACAGCTGTTTACCTTTTAATTCGGCTTTTTAATTCGATTTTCAATGTGCTCACGTATTCGTGAATATCTCTCCCCGTGTAACGCTGTCCGGAGATGGTAGTATCCACTCGGTATTGTATGTACCCCAGAATTTTCTTTGAAATGCTTTTTATCAAGTATACGAAGTGGTAGACCACATACCATAAACGTTAAAAGCAATTTAATTGAAATTGACGTTGTTGTGATGCCACCATTTCTTTTATTTCTGTGGTGTGCGCTATTTATATGTCTTTCATAATCACGTTTGCTCCAGCACAGTAGTTTCCCTTTACAAACTTTTTTACAGAAAATTGTACTCCCATTGTGTAAATCCACAAATTCACTAAGAAATTCTATTAACTTTTGTAGGTAATGGCCGTTTATTTTTAATAGTTACGTTAGACATAATCACTAAAGCGAGCACACCGACGCTTGTTTCTAGTATGCCACGAAGTGGTGCAGAGCGCGTCATCCGTAAATGAATAAGCGCGCTGTTAGTTCGTAGTTGTCGATGAATGAACTTTTTTTTGTAGTGGCCTAATCAGAACAACGCCCTATTTATCAACGAACACCCAAACCGCAGGTGTATATTTGCGCGTCTTCACGACGTAACAGACAGACAGTGGTTTTGGTCCTCGTCCTAATAATTACATATTTAAATTACCTATGTTTACATACATATATGCGCCCGGCAGCCTGATTGCGAACCTGGCGCGTGGCGCTTCTTGGTCCGCTCTACCGATTAATGTATTTACTGTTGGAAATTGCTGCTGAATTTCTCAGCCACCCTATTTAATCCATGAACCAAACAAGTAACATGTATTAAATTAGGCACAAAGTTTAAGCTGTTGACCCGCTTTAATCATATATGCCGCTGCATCGGACAACATGCCCAAAATTTTTCCTGTGGGAACAACATCGGGAAGAAAAAAATTCATGAAACATTCATTAACCAACCTTAATATTGTGAGATGGCTTGTTTTTTCTAATTGTTTACAAGAAATTAAATACGATCTACCAGGCTGTTTATTATTTAGATAACCAATTAATAAATTTATATATAGGTGCTACAGGAATCTGTCGTTTCATCAACAGTAAAATATATACTGTTTTTAATAATTTCCCTAACGCTATTGATCGTTTCAGAATAAACATCGGTTACGTAACATTTTCTGAGCAAACTTTCATCCGAATACTCTTTTTGGCAGTACTTTTCTAAAAATTGCCGAAAACACGAATTTTGCAAACTTTTGAGCGATATATTGGCAGGTAACCATCAAGCTTTGCACAAATCTGCGTTATATATTTGTTGCTCACCTTGTTTTGAGAGATTGTGAAACAAAGGTACTTGGGCTAAGCTTTGACACTCTGAAGTTTCCGACAGTTTCTTTATGCATTTCAGTTGCAACATGTTGGGTGACTTGAAATTTATGTCTACATGCCACCTGTAAAGAAAAATATATCACCGAAAACTTACAAGAAAATCGTATATGTCTGTACAATACTAAATACTAGTGTACTATACACAAAACAAAACTTACCGTTGTTCCACATGCTTTGCAGAAAACTCTTTCATCCGTTAGGATAAGTTCAGGAACGTATTTGATCCACAAAACAATCAAACTTGTACTCACTTTTGACATTTTTCACTACTGCACCAATCTACTTCAACGTCTGGTTATACAATGAATAAGAAACGTTTTAGTAAATACTTAGACTTCCTAGGAATCAGACAGTTGCCGGTATGGGGGTTGTTGAAAATTATATGATAATTTTATCTAGTGGATTTGCGACAGCCCACCACCTGAAGGATACTTTGCGAAGTAGGCTCTTTGTCGGTGGGGAGGTCCAGCGACAGAAGAGCCGACTCCGCATCTATACACACGTGTCCGATAAAATGTTCGTCGGTAAAAGTTTATTGTATTACAGGAAAACACTAATAAAGTTCAAAGAAAAAATATTTTTGTTCTAAATTTGATAAAAAAAAGGAACGAATATGCTCTAGTGTGCAAAAATATGCAATAATCGCTGAAAGATGAAAAAAATTACTAAAATATGCGAAATATGCAATAATTAATCTACGTCAATCACTTCGAAAAGTTATTCGCATATATACTGAAGCATTTGCTTGTCATATAAAAAATATGGGATATGCAAATTGCATAAATTGCGCTCTCTAGTAATAATAAAATGTTGCTTTTTTGAACCTCCTGTGATTCGTTTTCTAAACTTACAGCTTTTCTGTATCGATTGTAATGTTCAATCCACGTACCCATTCCTCGCTGTTGAAAGAGAATTTCTCAGGGGTTGGCACATTTATTTTAGTGATTTCTTTTGGTGACACTGTCCCCAATACGTGCATACATGAAATTAATGATTCTTTCACTTGTCGCTCTAATTCTTTAACGTCTGCCATTTGTTTTAACACTTTATCACACCTGACACCATGTAAATGTTTGTTTGTCAGCTATTGAAAATAGGAATTTTTTAAACTTTTTTTGATCCTTCTTATACATCTTAACTGCTTTTATTTATACGGGTTCAAAAAACATTAGCGTAATCGTAACATAAGGTTTTTTAACGGACATACTTTAAATACAAATAAACATTTTGACCCCTTTTTCCCGGGTCCAACATTAAAACATTACTTTTCCCTTTCTTTTTTTAAAAAACCAATAATTTGAAAGCTTTTAAAAAAAGGGGAGGATCGGGGGCAAATTGAATGAAAGCTCTTTAGTAGGGATAGGTATTTTTGGTTTAAGGGGGACCTTCCTTTCCCCGGTCTAATTTAAATTTTTGTCTCCTTCCCCCTTCTTTCCCACTTTTTTAAAACCCCTTTGTTCCACTTTCAACTGGTTCTACTATACATTCATTATTCCTTTCTTTTATGCTAGGATATTTCTCGCTTCCATCTCTTTGGTCGTTTCTAGTGCATGGGAAATTTTTTTTAAATATTTCCTCATTTGTTGGTCCTTGCAAAAGGATTCTTTCAAACCCAACATAAAAAAATCTTATTTTGTTTCAAAAACACTAGATTTTAGAGTCACTAAGGGTTTTTAAATTTCCCTTCCAGTTTCCACTGTTTGTCGGGAACGTTGTAAAATATACATTTTTCCTTCTGAAAATATTCTTACTTTTCTACCTTTACCCTTTTGGTGTATTTTTTTCCTTCCCTTCCCTTTTTGACGTTTCTTTAGCAGGGAAGTTTGTTTTTTGGGTGTTGGAAACATAATTTCGGTTGACCTGGTATTTAAAATTGTATTGCAATTGCAAATAAGAAATTTTGAATAACATGTTCCAACTTTTCTTTTCCACTTCCACTTGATTGAGTAACGTTTTCCCTTAGAGACAACAACCCGTTTGTACGGCTTTTCGGCATTTCCCATTAGAAGGGGGGTGGTCCCAAATTCCATGTTTTTCATTTATTACAAAAATTTTAAAATTTTCTCTCTATTAAATGGAGGACCATTATCACTTACAATAACTTCTGGAACCCCAAAACACGAAAAGACCTGCCTTAATTTACCTATTGTGTGGCATGCGTTTTTTGTCATTATAACAACTTCAATCCATTTTGTTGTGGTATCAAAAACTATTAGTAAGTTTGTTTGGAAGTTTTCAAAATGATAAATTCTAAATTTTTTTGTGTAGGTGTCCATTGTCAATTTCATTTTTTTTTCCCTTTGGGACTGAGAGTTAGGAAACCCACGGGTTGTTCGTTCAATACCTATCCATTGGCCCCTCCTTCTGTAACAGTTTCATTCTGCGATACCTGGATGTTGATCATCCCGGATGGGACTTCTTCTTGGCAATTTTGGGGGTTATATTCTTTTTCCCCCACATCAACATATCTTCCTCTATACAAAGCTCTTTTCTTCGCGGAAAAATGGTTGTAATTGCTCGTCCTTGCATTTAGTTGGCCCTCCCTACTTTAAGTTCTATGGCTTTTTTAAGTAAGCCATCTCTTTTTTGTCTTTAAATATGTTCTTACTAATGGCATTTCGTCATCTTCAAAAAGGGATCACTTCTCAAGTAGGTTCTTCTGGCAACCTTGATAAGCCATCAGCATTGCTTATTTATTTCCTTTTTTTTATTTTATGTCATAGTTATACGCTGAAAAATTATTGGGACCTTGTAATCTAGCATGGGCTAGAGTTGGAATTCCTTTTTTTGTCCAAATATGGTTCGTGGGTTCATGATCTGTTTGTAGCAAAAATTTCCCCATATATAAACTTATGGAATTTCCTCACTGCAAAAAAATGCTAAAGCCTCCCCATGCACCTGAGCATAGTTTGCCCTTTTTTAGGTACAAGATGCGAAAAAAATTTTCTTTTTTCCCCGCCCTTTTTTAGTTGACTTAGTGGCCCCTATACCTAACTGGAAGAATCGGCGTTACAATCAGTTGTTTTGATGGGTCATATAAGGTCAATGCTTTTCATTGATAAACAATTCCCTTTTCTTTTGAAAGCTGTTTTTTCTTTTTTCCCAAAAATTTGGATCTTTATTAGAAGTTCATATAACGGATACACTTTTGGATAACTTTGGGGGTTTTTTAGGTAGAATTAAATCCCATAAACTCTTGCTCTGTGATATTTGTCGGAGTGGAGCTTTTTGTTTGTTCTACTTTCGCTTCCTTGGTTTATTCCATTTTTTACTAATGGGATGACCTAAAAAAATTTAAATTGTGTCTTGAAAAAGACTGACTTATTCATGTTTATTCTAATTTTATATTTATTCAACCCTCCAAACCTTATATACATTTTCTTTCATTCTTTAAAGTTGCATTCTTCATAGAGTAGACATCTTGATCCCGTTTTCCTGGTACAAACATTAAAACATTACATTAACAACTCTCTTTTTTCGCGCCACCTTTCTCATCTTACATTTATCCGCGTCGTCATTCAAAGTGTCACCATAAAATTTAGAGAGGGTCACGCTATTATTTTTAAAATACAAAACCCTTTTTAAAAAAGATTTTATTTTTTTTTCAAAATAATCCCCCTGCATCAATACACTTTTCAACCAAGTTTCCACAACGAAAAAACCCGGGCATCTCTTGGAATGCTTCAAAAAAAAGATGAATTGCTTCATCCATCTCACCTCCGTCGTGAAACGTCGACCACGTAAATGTTTCTTTAGGTTGAAGAACAACCAGAAATCAAAATGGCCAAATCAGGCGAATAGGGTGGATGTTCAATGACTTTTAACTTATTTTCACGTAAAAATTCAACTGTCTGCTGTGCACTGTGTGACGATGCATTGTCGTGATGCAACATTAACCCGCGAATATTGGCTGACTCAAGAACTGCAGGTAAACATTTTGTGGTGTACCAGTTTGCTGTGACTGTACGTTGATTTTCCAGCTTCATTGCTTTTACTAATCCGGTACTACGGAAGAAAACTGCGTACATAACTTTCTTGACAGCCCTTTGCCTTTTGGCCATTGTTGGTGTTAGTGCATCTTCGTGGATCCACACGCGGCTCTCCTGGCGGGTAGGAATATCGTAAAATGGGATGTAAGTTTCATCACCTGTTACTATCTTTGATAGAATGCGATGTCCACCACTATTTAACATTTCCAATGTTTCCCGAGCGATTCTTACTCGCTCTGCTTTTTGGAAATCGGTAAGCGTGTGTGGTACCCAACGAGTAACAATTTTTTTCATCCGAAGATGATCATATAAAATTGAATTCACTGTTGCGGATCCAACACCAAGAGTTGCCTCAATCACTTGGTAGGTGCATCTTGGATCTTCGCCGATCATACGTCTCACACTCTCAATGTTTCCAGCGGTAACTGAAGAACAGGGCCTACCGGTACGTTCCTCATCACCAAGCGATATCCGTCCTCTTTTAAATTCGCTATACCAACGAAACACAGTTGCACGTGAAGGACTTTCATCACCAAATGCGAGTTGCAATCGTTCAAGACTTTGTTGTTCACTTAAACCGACCTTAAAATCGTAGTAAATCATTGCGCGTACATGTTCTCTTGACAAGTTTCGATGACAAATCGTACCTACCACGTTTACTCTATGACAGCGGCGACTCAACTGACAGTCAGAGTTTACTACTTAAGGATGGTGGTATTTAGAAATGCAGTGTTGCCAGCTCTAACTTCTCTACTTTTGTGGCATCTCAAAATACATAGCGTGTCCCTCGTATCACTACACAACTTGTAGCATTGAATTTTGGGATACCCGGTATTTATCTGCTCTTCAACAACATCTAACCCACTATTCCCTGAGAATGTTCGAACACATATTCTTATCTTCAAGAAAACGATGACGCACAACATTTTCCTTGCTAGCTTCAGCTGCGGTCAATTTGTTTTTATACTCAGCAACTGCATAATCTCTATCCACCATTTTCATGAACTAACACACTCTTTCACTAGTCACTTATAAACTACCACTTATATAAATACAAAAGCTAAATTAAAAATAACGAAAGGTATTTAGGGAAATGATCAAAACACAACGTAGCATACGATATTCGACGCCATGTGGAACGCAACATACGTCAGGAAGTCACGTCACTCTGATTGCATTCCGAGATAGTGATTGAGCAATACTTGCAATGTTATACTATCCTTAATCCATTTGTACCGTTTAAGTATCAATTGTTGTCACATCTAATCTAAAATTTTACATTGTTGACCAATTTTCAAATCAAATTATTTCCCACAATTGAAACAAATCTATTTTTTTTCTCCCTGTAGATGTTGGAAGCTTCTCAATATACACTTTCTAATTTTCAGAAACCTTTGGTCGCATGATTGAAGGAGAATCAAAGCTGGGCGCGCTCTCATTGATCAATGCTCAAACATATATGGTGAATATTACAATGCACAGTAAAGCCATGGAAGATTTCCTAAAATCCGACAGCAAGTACGACATCATCATACAAACTTACGTCTTCAACGAGGCCTATCTAGGATTGGCCCATCATTTTGACGCGCGTGTTATCGGCTTTGTCCCATTCAGTACCATGCCGCACATATTGAGTCTAACAGGAAATTCAGCACCCTACTCATATGTACCTTTACCGTTCTTCGGATGCACAGACAATATGAGCTTCCTTCAAAGGACAATGAACGTCATAGTAGCTCATTTTATCTCGTTGTTACATGCTTTTTACTTATGGCCGAAACAAGAGAAGATACTCAAAGAACGATTCCCTGATTTTCCTACGTTAGAACAGATTCAGGATGAAAGAGTTGATATCGTATTCAGTAATGCACATTTTAGTAACGAATCGCCAAGACCGAAGACGCCTAATATAATCTACATCGGAGGTTATCACGTTCAAGAACCGGAACCTTTAACTCCAGACGTGCAGAAGATATTGGATAGCTCACCAGAAGGTGTCGTCTTCTTGGCGTTTGGGACGAATGTTGATGTTACGAAGCTTCGCAAAGAGAAGATCGACGCGTTTCTCAATACCTTCTCGAAAATTCCTTACAAAGTGCTCCTCAAATATAATGGTATTCTTCCCGATAAGCCCAAAAACGTCGAAACCGTGGCTTGGGTTCCGCAAAGAGGTGTCTTAGGTATTGAAATTTTAATCTTCCGTATTTCAAAGGTTATCCGAAAGAAGATTACATTTTAAAATGCTGCTATAATTCTAAAACTATTTCAATTACAACAAACCTCATTGCTTTACGAATAGAAGTAGTAATCTAATGTAACCTTCTTTCGTAAATAAAATCATACACGTCGAAATTTTTGTGAACTTCTAGCTCATCCCAATGTCAAGATGTTCATAAGCCACGGAGGCAAAGGCAGCGCAACGGAAAGTCTGTACTATGGAGTTCCTGTTTTGTGCGTCTCATTCTTTGGAGATCAGAAGAAGAATTGCGAAGATATTGTCGATTATAACTATGGCATCCACTTGCCGTTTCAAGATGTGACCAAAGAAACCTTTCAACAGGCTTTTAATGAATTGGATAGCAATCCTAAGTAAGTATTTGTGAATTACGCTGATTTTAGATAATTTTAATGTATTAGAGATACATAGAAGACCTATCAGTCATGCCATTGAATGAACTTTTCTTTAAAACTTTCCCAGACTCCCGGATTAATTTAAAATTTAAATAAATTATTTGTTCATTCCTCTCCGTTTCAAGGTATAAAGAAAACGCCAAGTACAGATCGGCTTTATTCAAAGAGCAGGAGATGGATCCGCTTGAAAGGGCAATCTTTTGGATCGAGCATGTTCACAAATTCAAAGGAGCCAAACACTTACGTCCAAAATCAGCAAAGATGCCTCTGTACCAGTATCTCCTGCTGGATGTATGGGCTTTCATAGCGACTTCTTTGATGGTGTTTTTATTCATCGTGTACAAAATCAGCAAGTTTTTATTGAGAAAATTGTGTAGGAAGACAACGAAAGCAGAGACTGAAAAGAAAGTCAAGCAACAATAATAGTGTAGACTGTAAATACGATATATTATATGTATATAAATAATTTTGGAGGTTTTAGATAAAACAGTGTTTTTTTTTTAATTTTAAACACAGGTTGAGCTACAATTTATAATAAGCAAACCTTGGTAGACCGTACGGGAACAGGGTATTGCTAGCATAGCCGTACATTCGCACTTATAGCTGGGAATGCGAGTACACAATTCAGTCAGATGGGCAATCGCATGTCGTCGGCTTATTTCCAAAACCTCCAAAATCATTTTTTTAATAATTTTTCAGCAGGCAAAAACACGTTATTTTCAAAATTTCACTATCAAAAAAGTTGTTTTTTTAGCGATGTTTAATTAAATGACAGCAAGAGATTCCTACTAGTATCGAGAAGATTATTGAAAATTAAAATTCTTTACCGGACTTACGAGGTTTCAGCATTAAAATTCTGAAATACTCAGACTTTGGTGGTTTCGATTATTTTATTGCAAACGTGAAAAGATACAAAATAATATAAAAGTATTAAAAAAAACTGAAATAGAAATGTGAAATTAATCTTAAAACTCACTCAGTCACTCACAAAGGGCGATGTTTCATAAAATAGATGATAATCCATAGGGATAAGAGCCTTTAACTGTTGAAGATGATCGTACTTTGACTGTTTAATGGGAAATTGTTTTCATAGTTTCTATTCCTTGTTCTTTTTTCTTTCCACAACAAGTCAATAATGTTGATATATTACAAAAACATGAAAAAGAAAAATTTGGTCGAAAACTTTCGTTAATAATGGCTTCTAAAACTCGTTGGAATAGCTTACCGATTAAAGCTAGAGCGTTTTTCGAAGATTATAAACTGTCTTAGTAGGAGCCCCATAGATAGTCAGATATGAGTTTTACTGATAACGACCTTACTTTGCTTTCTAATACCATATCAACATTAGAACCAATAAAAGTTGCTTTAGAAACACTATGCTGTGAAAATGTTAAATTGTATGTCGCCCATATTACGTTGAAATTTATGCTTGCACATTGATGCGACGTATAAAGAAACGACGAACTGTTTATTTTGATGTTTTGCAATTTCTTTATGGTAACAATTTCAAGAATTCAAATGAAGAAGACTACGGAGTTTTTACTAAGACCAACAAATCTACAATAACGAAGATAATCGTAGAATTACAGTCCTTGGCCATATTACTTGAAACATGTCATAAACCAATCCTTTTACCTGGAAATTCCCATCCTATTATAGTGATATTCTTTTGCTTTGAATCCGATCGTTTATAGGGGGACTAGATTATTGTATCATTAAATAAAAATACCAGAGAAATGATATTTAGAAGAGTAATGTACGGATATATAAATATTTCGACTTCACAGTTTAGAGAATGCATCGATATTTTTTAAAATATTTCGTCATAACCGTATAGAAGCTAAGTTGTAGAGTATCGTTAAGTGTTTTGTGTTGATATATCATTATTGCAAAGGTAAAATTGTTATTCTATCTTTCTCTTAATAATTAATTATTTGGAATTTGAAAAAGATTGAAATATTTGGGGTTTTTTTGTAGAAAATGTCCGGGAAAGATTTAACAAGTGAACAAAAAACCGCTATACAAGCTCTTCTACAATCAAACAAACATTCACAACGAGAAATTGCAAAATTACAGACAGTATATCCTTCTTCTGCATCGCGTTTAGCTAGAAACTTAAACGAAGGAGCTAGCACATCGACACAAAGACGGGCAAAGTGCGGTCGGAAAAGAAAAACTTCGAAGAGATCTGACCGTGAAATTGTTCATCAGGCTTTGAGTAATAGATTTGCTACAATTAAAATGATTCAAACAAATTTACAAGAGAGAGGAATAGAGATTTCGAGCAGAACTGACAGGCGCCGATTGCGCGAAAATCGCCTAATGGGCCGAAGACCTGTAAAAAAGCCGCGTTTCAGAGAAAAAATGAAATCTGCTCGTCTCAACTTTGCAAGAGAATATCGACATTTCGCAGATGAGAACTGGAAAAAAAGGGGAAAATAACCAACATGATCTTTACTGAATTAATGTTTGCATTATTTAATAGGTTTTCTTTAGTGACGAGTGCTCGCTCTGTGTGTTAGTGTAGCGAGCACAATTTGTTCGTAGACGACCTGGCGAACGTCTCACAGACTCCACGGTTCTTCGAACTGTAAAACATCCTCCGCAGGTAATGATTTGGGGAGTGATTAGTGGAGACGGACCCGGCCCTTTGTATTTTGTAGAAAGTACAATGCGTCAAGAGCAGTACATAAATGTGTTAAAAGACACGTTATTACCGAATTTGAAGCCAGGACGTCGCATACCGACAGGGCGTATATTTATACAAGATAATGCTCCTTGCCATGTGGCAAAAAAGGTTAAGAAATTCTTTGAAGACAATCACATACCTCTTTTACGTTAGCCCGAAAATTCACCGGACCTCAATCCCATCGAGAACGTATGGAATCGACTAAAAAGTAAGGTACATGAAAGAGAAAACCCTACAAAGGAAATATTAATGAAGAATATAAAGGATGTATGGGAGAACGATGAAGATATAAAAAAGACAATCATATCTTGCATTGAAAGTATGCCCCGAAGAATTAAGGGTGTTATTAAAAATCATGGGTTATGGACTAAATATTAATTACTTATTTAATATTTACATATGTTACATATTTTTACAATATATTTTATAAATAAAAAATATAATACATGTATAGTTTATATTTTATTATGAAGAAACTACAAAATATTGAGTGTTTCAAGTAAAAACGAAACAGACACTAACACTGAACTATCAGAAGCTAATGATTCTGATTGAATGCCATTTGAATCAATTCCTTCACCATCAGGTACACTATCTATGAAAGATAAACTGCAGCTCTTAATAAAGGAAAAAATGGAGTGTGAAGTATCGACTTTAATGCAAGATAAAAATAAGTTTAACACCAGTAGTTAAAAAAGAAATAAATTGTTTTAAAGAGCAAAAAATACGAGAGAAATACATACAAATTGTAATATATTTGATGTACCCGTAATTAAACAAACCATTTAATTGAGGCAAGTATTTAATAACAATAACGTACAAGAATGTAGGTAGTTCAATGATTTGCCGCGCTTTTGCAACCGACGCGTAATATGTATCTTCGAAAAAATCTCTAATTTCTAAATGTTTTTCGGTTTCTGTTGGCTCTAACGCTTCAATTTCTGTTTGAATTGCATCAAATTTATCCCATGCCTCTTCTATTTTTTCTTATCCAACTTTCAATTGATATGAACTGATCTCGTCACATTTGTCTAACCCGTTTACATAGTTTACAAATTTTGTTAATGAATGCTTTATGTTTTTTCGTTTGATTTTAGCTTGCTCCATGTTTATAACAATGTTAGGGTTGGGATAAATAGGATGAAAAACGAATATATGTATATAAAAGGAATGATCTAACCTGAATGTTGTTGATTTCACAAACTTGTAGTTGTTGACGTCTTCTGTAGTCACTTACACAAAACGATTGTTGCTTTTTACTAAACTAACACAACTGATTGCAATCCCGTTCGAATTGGCCAATGTTTTGGAATAAAATTCAATTTGTTTGTGGACTATAAATTTAATGTATCTGTAAGTTGCTATATTTTTCATTATATCTTTTACATGTCGGTCAGTCGGTAATGTAGGTAATAAAAATATCTACAGTTTTTCAAAAATACAATAAAACAACATTGGCGGGTAATTTAAAAATCAAATCAATCACAAGCATCAATATTAAAAAGTTTAACAAGAAAAACGCATTTCCTTAAATTATTAATGCGTACATAACTTTTTAAGGAGTAAAATTAGAAAATAATTGTATTTAGAAAAAATCTTTAAAAATCAAGATAAATACAATACCTTTAATAAAATTTAATTTCCTTCCGCATTTAACGAGGTAAACGCAGCTCTCTTGATAAATCGATCATCCTGTATAGGGTTGAATAAAGAATATTTGAATGTAATAAAATAAAACTAAATAAATATATCGCAGAAAATATCCTCGATGTGCTACAAAATTTTATCTCCTATTCTACTCTATTTATTTCACTTTCTATTCACACGTTAGATAGACACGCTGTATATGTAAGCGATAAAAATGATTGGATCTGACACAGAACTCTGTGATTGTTCCCAGGTAGGTATTATGTTAATTATTATTACGATAATAATATTAGAATATCAAATATTTTAAGACAAATAGTATTAAATAAATCTCAAATATTATGGTTAATTTCCACAAACGAATATGTAGAATTACGTGTTCGCAGTCAGTTTAGTACATTACCAATAGATAGCGCTGTACGATGAACGTATTCAAACTAAAATCAATGAAGTCAGCTGCACTTTTTTACACCGTTGAAATACAGATTATTTTCCATCCAATTTCTTTTCCGCTTATTTTGTTGGAAAAAAATTTCAACCATCCACTTTACTTTGAAGTGAATGTCTTCTTAAATTTCACAAAAATAAATATTCGTATAAATAAGATCAGTATTATTTGTAAAAATCAATAAAGAAATCGTTTTTATACGAACTAAACAATCTGTAGGTTTTATTCCTGGGTTGCTAAGAGCTCCGTGATGTTTTTTTGCTGGGATTAGACCTCAAAATTATAAAAAGAAACGTTTTTATGGTCTTTGAAGGAAATATAGTATTTATTTAAAAGTCTAGGAACCAAAAACCATATTTTTTTTGTTACGTAAGACTTTCTTTGGTGGTAAAAATGATTACATTTAAATTTTTGTAAATTGTAGATATACAGGAACGGAAAAAAATTTTCGTCTATAATAAAAGCTGATTTTGATAATAAATTCCTTTTAATTTATTCATTAGGCAGAGAAAAGCAATCAAATTTTCTGTTACAATATCTCCCTGAATTACATTATACTAGATTCGTCTTTTTTTCGTGCTTTTTTTTCGTAACTAGAAAAGTTGCTAGAAAAAAGTTGGAAAAAGTATGGTGTATGGTTGTATATTATACTATTTCAAAACTAGAACATGTCCTATTCCGATACTATTTTTCGTACTAGAAATGAACGAATCTAGTTTAATGTAATTCAGGCTTTAGATTGATAAAGGGGGGAGGATAGGGCACGTCCTATTTACGCATGTTGTTGAACTGTTACCATATCGAAGCGACCGCCATTACTTCCTACCCCCTTCTTTAGTCTAAGATGCGGAACAGCGTTGCCGGAAGCAGTGCTAAAGCACTTTTTGTAGTACTTTTTTAGTGCTGCAGTACCAAAGTGCTACTTTTAAAAAATGAATACTTTCTTCATTCCATCATTCAACTAAAACTTTTAGATGCAAAAGAAATTGTACACCTGCTATGTTCCTCTTTTGTACCCGTAAATTTTTTTATTTAACATTTCTCGTAGTCACTTTAATATGCATTTATGTACTGAAAAAAATTATTTTATCGTTTTGAACAGAAAATAAAGAAAAAGTGGCGGAAAAAGATATAAATTAAACGTATTACTAATTTGGCGTAATAAAATCTTAAAAATACGCGGTTAATTGATTATTTGAAGAGGTCAAATGATGTTTGGGTAAATATACGATATAAATGGAAACTAAAAGCAGCAAGTGGAATTAGTACAATTTAGCGATTTTCGGTACTTTTCTTGTCTTGCTAAAGTACCTTTATGTTGGTGCCCCTGGCAACGCTGTACGGAATTATTTACGTTTGGTTATGTTGTAACTATGGAGGTTATGAGTAGATTTCGTAACCAATGATAATTAAAAATATTCAATAGTGAACATATAAAAGACAACCCCCTTTTTGAAATATAAACTATAAGCATAAAAAAATACAATTACATACAAATAAAATGGAAGAATCCGAAGGAAGTGATTATGGCGAAGACATGTTAGAAATGGTTGAAGATGAGGATATAGAGTTCTTAAAGAACGCCATCCATAACAAATCTTACAGTATCTTAAAAAAAGTTAAACACGTTAAGTATGATTTAACAATAGAAACCACCATTCAGGTGGCAAAATAATCTATTATTTACAGAGGTTCCAATGCTGCGAAAAGAAGAAAGGTGGAACAAGAGAATAATGTCGAAACACCAGAAGATTATTACGAAAGTCAATTAGAAGAACCGGAAATTGTGAAGAATCTATTACCCATTAAAACGAAGCAAGGTATCATTAAAAGATCACAACCACAAAGTAGAAATGTAGTAATTGCAAGCGAAAAAGAAATTATCGAAGATGCCGAGAAACATTCCGACGATCAAGATGATGAGTATATATTAGATGATGACGCTAATAGTACAGTGCCTCAATCTACAGCGGATCTTCTAGCACGTTACATTGAATCGCTAAGAAATAAAAAAGTCCATATCGGCTTCTTGTGTTCGAGTTTGCTTGAGAATCCTGAAGAAAGAATCGCAAATTTTAAAATCCTATTTAAGATATTCGACGATGAAGCGGTCGACGCATCGCTTTCTATTAAAAAGTTAATTATAATTTCGTTACTTGAAGTATTTAAAGATATCTTGCCGTCATATCAGATTAAAGTTCAAGACAATAAAAATGTGAAGCGTAAGATTGCGTACTTATTGTTTTAATATGGAAATATTTTTATCGGTTTTTGTTTTAGTGAAGAAAGATACATTAAAGTTGCAAAAATATGAGGAATCATTGTTACAATACTACAAAAAATTCTTGCAGAAGCTAGAAAAACTTATCGGTGTTCTGTTTCGTAAACAACTTGCTTTGAAAAATCAGTTAACGGTAAGTGATTAACTTTTTAATTGAAGAGTAGCTTTCATGTTTCTCAAATCTTAGTAACAATGTTCTGAAATCGCTGTGATTTTCTTTTTAATTACAATCAGAAATTATGGTAATCTGTTTGAAATATCCAATGAGCATGTCTTAAATTTAGCGTAAAGTTTATGTTGATATTGTAATTTTATTTATTATTTATTCAAAATTTAATTACAAATGGTTATATAACCATTATATATCTTGCTTTGAAAACAAATTACTAAATACTATAGTTGTGATTGTCAGATTCTTATATAGTCAGATTGAGAAAGTAGGGTTATAATAGTGATAACTGTGACAGGATTGTGCTGTTTTTTTTTTCATTGTGACTTGACAGTTATTACTAGAATTTGTTAAAAAGGTGGTACCGGATGGCAGTAGCGTAGCGGTAGCGGTGTGGGTAAGGGTAATTTTCAACTCGTATTCGATCTCGACAGTACCGCGAGAGAGTTCAAAGCGACAGTACGCTGCACGCCAAATAAGTACGCGGAGATGTGACGCCGAAAGGGTGTAACGTTCCCTTCGAATGTGATGAAACAACTGATGCTCAGAAACGCGTCCTTCATGTTGTACCGCGTCCTTTAAAACGTGATGGCCCACTAGCTTCATTGTTGTTATCCAGTAAAAGGATTCAGAAAGCTAATGCAGAAACCGTTGTCAAGATAATAAAAGATTCGTTGAGAATTTTGTATCACAGGAACCCAAGTCACAATGTTCGTTACTGACGGAGCCGCAACAATGCTGAGAGTTGGTAGGATGTTGAAAATATGCTTTCCGACTCTTCTTCACATAACATGGCCCATACACGCATGTCACCTGGTAGCAGAAACCATTCGAAAGAGGTATCCGATGGTGGATAAGTTAATAGCATCTACCACAAAAGTGTTCATCGCATCTCCCAAACACATCCGTGTATTCAAACAATTGCGTCCGAAATTACCACCACCACCTCAGCCTGTAATAACGCTCCAGGCAGTATCTTACTATCAGAAATATTTTTCACAAGTGAAAAATGTAATTTTGAAACTTGATTCAAATGATCCTGCAGCAGTTCGAGATAGTCAGCAACTTGTTTCCAATTCGGACGTTCAACAACAAATAGATGAAATTTCCATGAACTATTCTGAAATTGCACAGTCACTTATCTGCACGAGACGCATTAAATTGCATAAACAATTTACAAGCCGCTCTGGAAAACTTGACGAACACTATAGGAGTCGATGTTGCTAAAAAATTTGGTGCAATTCTAACGAAAAATCCCGATTTACAAAAGGTTCGGTCTATAACTGAAAATCAAGAGTGCCCAGATGAGGAAAAGGAATATCTGACATTTGCAAATCTTACTTCACTTGATGTCGACAACGTATTCACATCGTCGACGGCTGAATGAATCGACAATGGAAGCGTTGCTGATGTTGCAATTCTACGCAGCTTACCAGGGCGGTTGCCAATTGCCACAGTGGACATCAAAACGACAGGAAAAGATAACAATATTATTTTTCACTAATATTGTATATTACGTACCTACTTTCATGCGGTGCGCCACTGCCGGTACCGCCTTTTTAACAAACTCTTGTTATTACAGTTTCTCCAAATTTTATTTACTTAAATAAAGATTTTGCCATGAAAGTTATGGAAAGACGATTATTTCCAATAAAATTCTTAAATTTCTAACGTTACAATAAACTTTTAATAGCAAATATGATATTTTTGATTTAAACGTTAGCTTCCTCGGTAACCCAAGTAAAAATTTTTACGTCGCCAACAATTTAAGTTCTCTAATTTCTTGGCGCATGACATCGTCCAGCAGACTTCTTCGCTGAGCAACGGCCACGGCCCCCGACGACCATCTAAGACCCCTAACACGACGCCGTCATATCATCACTAAAATGACGACCCACCTTGCGTGTTTTTTCATCTTTCCCCCATTCAAACTCCGAGCTGCGCGACCAGAGCCAGCTCTAGTATAAGAGGATGAAAGGGTTTAAGGTACTTCATACTGACCCCAGTTTCGATTGCAGTTCCCAGAGAGACGCATGACATGCGAATATGATCTTTATTGCCGGAACTGCCAATTCAAATTCCCCGCGAATTAAAAAAATTTCTGCTTTAGATTTTAACATTTAATTTTGAAAAATTTATCATGTTTGACCTCTTTATAGGAAGAATTCAAATTAGCTGAAGTAGGACTGCAAGCCATGTGTGATCTGTTGGTGGCTCATCCTTATTTTAACTATTCTGTAAACATTGCCCAAGCTGTAATCCCGCTTTTAAACCATAAAAAGGCATCAGTTAGAACAATTGTGACTCTAGCGTGTAAATCGGTGTTTAAAGAAGATAAAAAGGAGGAAATTACATTACAAGTAAGTTATATCAATTCTTTGATTGTTGAGTTATTTATTTAAAACGCATGTAGCTTATTGTATGATTATTTTTAATAATATTAAAAAAAAAAAACACGAAATAGTATACTGTATGTCTTTGAAATTCATGACGTCATGCTTTACTACTTTTATTTTCGGTTTCAAACGATTTACGTCATCTGTCAACGTATTTTTAAGGTTATAGATATACTAAATGACAGAAATTTTTTGTCAAACAATAAAAATAAGTTACATTTTCTCGTAAATTGTTGAGTTTTTTTATTGAAGATGTTTATACTTTTTTAAATTTCAGATTCTCAGAGTGCTAAATCAGTACGTAAAGAAGAAAGCTCACAATGTTAAGCCAGATATGCTAGAAGTGCTTCTTTATTTAAAAATAAAAGAAGTGAATTTAGATCAAGAAAAGGAGAATGAAATTAAACAAAAGAAAATCAAGTCGCATAAGCATAACGTTTTGAAATTATCTAAGAAGGAAAAAAAGGTATAAAGTGCCAATTTAACTTTAATAATTTCTTACTTCTTTGATTACTGTTTTTATTGTATCGTCTTAGAGAAAGAAAAGATTACAAGAACTGGAGAAAGAGATGCTAGAAACGCGAGCTGAGGAAAATAAACAAGCCAAACAGAAAAATCTTACCGAGATCATCAAGATAGTATTCGGAATATATTTTAGGATCTTGAAGAGTTCGAATAATATGAAAGTGTTGGGAGTTTGTCTCGAAGGACTTACAAAGTGAGTATGGAACTTTTTAACGCTTTACTAAAAGAAATTATTTAGAGCTTCGAACGGTTGCACTTAAAAATTAATTTTGAGATTATAAGATTTTACGTACAGGGTTAAATTTCATTACTTGCTCAATCGTAAAAAGTAAAAAACTATTAGAATTGATCAAAGAATTCACAAATACATTTTGGTAGAAATTTAGCAGTCTAAACTCAACCATTTTCTCGTTACAATTTTTGAAAGTGAACAACTTCGGGTAGCTACAAATTTATAAAACCCTCTGTAGGTTTCTATTATAATTTTAAATTATGGCCGCGATGAGACTTCATAACAAGAAAAATAACCGTTTTGAACATAAAAGTACGATTTTCCTGCCGAGATGACTCACCCTGTATAACTCGCTTAAAACAAAACAAAAAAATGCGTTTCGGTTACATTTGAATAGCTCATACAGGCTGATTTATAATAGGCGTAAAAGGCTTTGGCATTTTATTCAGGAAGTTATTTAAACTAAGAAATGTTGTACCGGCTGTTCCAGATTCAATGTTACAAGCGATATCTTCCTTATTTGTAGAGATATAAGATCGAGCAAGGTGTCGTCAAAAATGGTTTGCAAAATGCTAACCTTACGCTTGTCAGGATGATGTCTGTTAGGTAATTTTTGAGCAATTTTTGAGCATAAACCTGCGATGCTAACAATAAATGGCAAGAAATTAATATTTGAAATTGAAAATGCTAAATTACTAAGAAAGTATAAGATATAAGTAACCTGGGCAAATATGCGGTAACAGCCAGAGGCGTGGCGAGCGCATAAAAGTTTACACATAAAATAGAAGGTAAGAAATAAATTATAAAACGTGCTGTAACACTTACCGTCTTCCGTGAAATCACAAACTGGGTAACATCCGTTAAATATTTGAATCATTAGATATGTTTCCACAGCTGTTTCAGTCAAGTGAGTACGACGTGCGGAATAAATGTTCTTTAATGCCGAAAACGACCGTTCGACATCTAGCGATGTTATATTTGTATATTTAAAATAATCTTTGAAACAACTTAATGCATCTTCACGCGCACCTTCACAAATTTGTCTTAATATAAGAAAATCGGAGTCTTTCTCTAAAACACTTTCAAATTTTCGTATTACACACCAATTTGTTTCGCCTTCTACAGCGCATAAATGTGCGTGAACATCATTCACAATTTGAACAGAATCCGCTAGCGACATCGAAACATTTTGTAATTTTTCTATTCCCTCCGCTAGTCCGAAGTAATTGTTGTGAATAGTTTGTAGATCTCTTTTAACCTGACTATCTTGAAATATTTCCTGGCTTTTCTTGCTTGCTGCAGCTTCTGTCGGATTGAATTTTAAAACTACCTTCTTTACTTGATCAAAATATTTGTTGTAGTAAAACGCAGCCTGCAACCATGTTCCCAACGTGTAACAATCGGCTGTGGTGGTTCAGGTAAATCAGGACACAGTTTGTGAAATAGTCGGGTACGTTTCGGGGACTTTAGAAACACTGCCTTTGTATTAGCAATCAATGCATTTACTGGTGGAAAACATGTAGGAATCGTTTGTGCCGCAATATTTAGAGTATGGATTGTACACGTTACATGTAAGAAGTTACCATTGTGTTCTTTAAGAGATCGGCCCAAAGAACGCATGTTTGCGGCACCATCACTCATAGACATTAAAAGTTGCTTAGTTGAAACTTCAAATTTGTCCAATGAGTTCAATACCACTTTTAAAATCTCATCTGCAGTACAATTTATAACTCTTTTGGAAGCATGTAAGAAGGAGAATGACGGTCGATGTGGTTCCATTGTACGTTCCATTACATTAACCACAGAATGTTTTTGACGATCTGTTGTTTCGTCCACACACAACCACAGTTTTTCATCTTTCAATTCCGTTTTCATTCTTTTCTCTATATGTTCACGAGCAAATGGCACTACATTTCGTATCGATGACCGACTAGGTAATTTACAGTCCGCATATTTATTCCAGAAGGAGACAAATGCTTCTTTGTCTAGTAAACGAAACGATAGATTACATAAAATAAGAGTAACACATAAATCAAATGTAGATTTTTCTTGGTTTCTTATGCCACTTTTTGCAGAAGTATACTATTTGCTTTCGATGTGACGTTGACAATGGCTTCTGCACCAACACATTAAAGGGATTTTACAAACTAGACATTGGATTTTAGCGCCATCAAAAATTAAGTCCGGCATGTCCACTATAAAGTTTTTAACTGTGTCTGTCATTGGTCGTTTTCGCGACGTACCTAACTGCGACATTTTACAATTACGAAATAAGTTACGACAGCCTACATATACACAGAACTACTCGCATACAGCATCGATTTAGTACTGACGCTGTGAACGCGTGAAATAAATAATCGCCGACTCCGCACCGCATATCTACTACACTGACTGTTACCGCTGTTTGCCCAGACTTGGTATAAGTATAGGAAGCCTTAATACAATTTTATAAATGGTTAAAATTAGAATCTAAATGCGATAATGAATACAGGCTGTTCCATTTAATATAAGAAAGTTATTTGACTTTAATGATAGTCCAAATCAAAAGTATATTTTCGTCCAGCCTGTATAATTTTTAGGGATCATTTTTATTTTATCATCAGGTCCAATGCTTCGACTAAAAGTAAATACAATTAGAAATATCTAGCTTAAATACATAAGACAGGCAAGCCTCTTAAATTTTGGTCTACATTTTCAAGAATAGTTAATGTCTCAAAAACGGCTTGAGTTAGGTATAGGAAACATAACAGTAACTTGCCTTTATTTAACCCTTTTTGGGTCAGCTTGTATATATCAAAACAATTTTAGAACTTGCTCCCAATGAATCTATATCGCTCTTAAGAAAAATATTTTAAACATATTTTGCTGGTTTTCGTATATAAACCAACGCGAACGTGGTGCGCCATCCTGTTTAGTACAGTTCAAGGTAACTTTTAACGACAATCTTCAGCGGCAAATTAAATTAAAATAAATTAACAATACTCTAGCAAGATGATTCGATATTTAAATTATTTTTTTCCAGATTCTCACATTGCATCAACCTAGACTACTACGTCGACCTTCTAAATATGCTGAACGCTTTACTAAGTGAAGAATGGCTTGGATATCGCGAACAGATTCACTGCGTCGAAACCGTTTTCACAATACTCCATAACCAAGGCGATACCATCAATTTAGACCCAACACGCTTCTACACCTCCCTTTACAGCAATCTGTTTCACATACACGCCTCGAAAACCTACAAAGATTGTCAACTCGTATTAAAAACCCTATTCGACGTCCTCGTTAAACGAAGAAAAAAGATAACCAATAAGAGAACGATCGGTTTCGTGAAGAGGATTGCGACTCTCAGCTTGCAGCTCCTACACAACGGCTCCTTAGCTTCATTGGCTTTGATTAAACAAATTTTGATCCAGAATAAAGCTGTAGATGTGCTGTTAGACACTGATTCTTCGGTGGGGGATGGTGACTATCAGGCTGAAGTGAATGATCCTGAATATTGTAACGCGTCTAGTACGGCGCTTTATGAGCTGTCTTTGTTGCGAAATCATTACCATCCTATTGTTAGTAAGTTTGCGAAGAATGTTGCCAGCGGAGCGCCATCTACCGGAGAAGGAAGTTTGCACATACAATTTAGTAAAAGGTATTTAGAATTTTAGAATCCGCATTCGTTCCCGAGATATCACTTTGTCTTATTCCTCGCTGAACACGCCGTTGATCGGTAAATTTAGCATTGCCGCTGCATACTTTAAAATATAAGTTAGTATAATTCATTGTTATAGAATATCTCTCATTGATATTCAGTTTAATACTTTTCCTAAATTAATTATGTATTATATTGTTGTGAAATGTAAATTCTTATAATAGAAAATAGCATAGAACTTACAAGGGACGTTCAGTAATTAATAGAGCAACGCAAACTGCTCTGAAAGCCAGTGACTGACGCATAAAAGTGTACACAACATAAACACGGCCGGGACAATTCGATATAAGCGTCAGTATAACTGCGACTCGAAAGCCGATCTGTTGTGTATGCATCTACGCTGTCGTATACTATGTCGTAGTTCTACGTTTGTTTTGAAAATGTTTCGTACGTCGCGAAAACGACCAAAGTTGGACACAATAAGAGAATTTATTGCAGAAATGCCTGATTTAAAGTGTGATGGCGCTAAAATTTAATGTGTAGTGTGTAAAATAGATTTAATGTGTTGGTCGAAAAGTGATTGTCTACGGCACGTAAATAGTGCAGGGCATGTTTCAAAAAAATTCCACACGAGATTATGACAAATTTAAATTTAATTTATGTGTTACCTTTATTGCATGTAATTTACCATTTCATTTACTAAGGAGGAAAGCATACGTCTCGTTTTAGAATGAATATTCGGACTTTAAGTTACCAAGTGAGAGAACATTACAGAGAGTTGTGTCGTCTGCTCGTGAGCATGTCGAGAAAAGAATTAAACCGGAGTTGTAAGATAAAAAACTGTGGTTATGTGTGGACGAAACAACAGATCGTAAAAAACATTCTGTGGTTAATGTAATGGTCCATACAATGGAACCACATCGACCGTCACCCTCAATTTTACTAGCTTCCAGACGAGTACAACAATGCACTGCCGAAGTAATTTCAATGTTGGTGTTAAATACATTGGAAAAGTTTAAACTTTCAACAAATCAACTGTTGATGTTTATGAGTGATGGTGCCGCAAACATGCTTGCTGTAGGTCGATCTCTTAAAAAACATTGTGCTAACTTGTTGCATATTACATGTAAAATTCATACTCTCAGTCTCGTAGCAGATAGTATCAGAAAATGTTATCCCGAGGTAGACGCTCTAATAGCACATACAAAAGCTGTGTTTGTAAAATCCCCAAAACGTATTCGGGAATTTCATAGGTATTCCTGAACCACCACAACCTATTCTTACTCGTTGGGGAACATGGTTAGAGGCTGCATTGTATTATCTTAAATATTTTGAGAATATAAAGAACGTGATTTTAGAATTCGACCCAAAGGAAGCTGCGGCTGTCAAGGTAAGCCGCTTGAAATTTTAGGATAATCAAGTTAAAACAGATTTGGAAATTATTCAGAACAATTACGTGGGACTAGCGGATGCGATAGAAAAACTAAAAAATTCTTCGGTGTCGTTAGTGGAATCTTTGCAAATAGTGCAACATGTTCACGCACAGCACATGCGCGATAGAAGACACAAGAAATGTTTGTGTTTTAGAAAGGTTTGAAAGTGTTTTAGATAAAGACTCTGATTTTGGCACATTAAGACAAATTTGTGAAGGTGCGTCAACAGAACCGTTAAGTTATTTGAAAGATTATTTTACTTACGCAATTATAACGTCACTAGATGTAGAACGTTCGTTTTCGGCATACAAAAACACTTTTTCTTCACGCCGGACTCGCTTTGCCGAAACAACTTTGGAAACATATCTAATGTTACAAATATTAAATAGACATTATCCACTTTGTGATTTCACGGAGGACTCTTAAAACGGTAAGTGTTTGAGCACGTATCACATTTAATTTATTTCGTGTAAACTTTTATGCGTCCGCCACTGGCTTTCAGCGCAGTTGCGTTGCTCTAGTAATTAAAGAGACAAACTGCATTAGCGGGAAAATTACTCAATATTATTAGATGAAACTTTCTCTGTGTCAAGTTGGCAACCTTGGGGACAAATTAAGTCAGTTGTTTGAAAGAAATAAAAGCAAACATAACTTCTTTCGTTCATTTTAATGTGTCAGATTTCTGTTATCCGAAGGTGTGAAACCGGTTTCATCGCAGGTTGTAACATGGCTTAGAAAGTCGTTACTAGAGTTGCTCAATTTGCGCCAACAGCCAGTGGCGGGCGCACAAAAGTTTACACAAAATAAATGCTCAGAAATAAAATATAATACGTGCTCAAACACTTACCGTCTTAAGAGTCTTCCGTGAAATCACAAAGTGAATAATGTCTGTTAAATATCCGCAACATTAGATATGTTTCCGCAGTTGTTTCGGCAAACCGAGTGCGGCGGGAGGAAAAAGTGTGTTTATGTGCAGAAAACGAACGTTCTACATCTAGTGATGTTATATTTGCGTAATTAAAATAATCTTTGGAACAACTTAACGGTTCTGTTGACGCACCTTCACAAATTTGTCTTAATGTGCCAAAATCAGAATCTCTCTCGAAAACATTTTCAAACCTTTCTAGAATACAAAAATTTTTTGCGTCTTCTACCGGGCATAACTGTGCGTGAACATGTTGCACTATTTGCGGAGATTCCACTAACGACACCGAAGGATTTTGTGATTTTTCTATTGCCTCCACTAGTCCGAAGTAATTGTTCTGAATAGTTTTTAAATCCGTTTTAACCTGACTATCTTGAAATTTCGACTGGCTTTCCTTGATAGCCGCAGCTTCCTTTGGATCGAATTGTAAAACCGCGTTCTTAATATTCTCAAAATATTTATGATAATAAAACGCGGCCTGTAACCATGTTCCCCAACGTGTAAGAATAGGTTCTGGTGACTCAGACATACGGAGGCAGAGTCTGTGAAATTTGCGAATACGTTTTGGGGATTTGACAAACACTGCTTTTGTATGCGCTATTAAAGCGTCTACCTCAGGATAACATTTTCTAATACTATCTGCCACATTACTGAAAGCATGAATTTTACACGTAATATGTAAAAGTTAGCACAATGTTTTTTAAGAGACCGGCCTACAGAAAGTATGTTTGCGGCAGCATCACTCATAAACATCAACAGTTGGTTTGTTGAAAGATAAAACTTTTCCAATGTATTTAACACTAACTTTACAATTACTTCGGCAGTACATTGTTGCATTCGTCTGGAAGCTAATAGAATTGAAGGTGACGATTGATGCGGTTCCATTTTACGTGCCATTATATTAACGACCGAATGTTTTTTTATGAACTGTCGTTTCGTCCACACATAACCACATTTTTTTATCTTTCAACTCCGATTTAATTATTTTTTCAACATATTCACGAATAGATGGCACTATCCTTCGTAACGATGTCCGACTTGGTAATTTGTACTCCGAATAGTTATTCCAAAACAAGACAAACGCTTCCTTACATGTAAGAAGTTACCACTGTGTTCTTTAAGAGATCGGCCCAAAGAACGCATGTTTGCGGCACCATCACTCATAAACATCAACAGTTGGTTTGTTGAAAGTTCAAACTTTTCCAATGTATTTAACACTAACTTTGAAATTACTTCGGCAGTGCATTGTTGTACTCGTCTGGAAGCTAATAGAATTGCAGGTGACGATTGATGTGGTTCCATTGTACGTACCTTTACATTAACCACAGAATGTTTTTTTACGATCTGTTGTTTCGTCCACACATAACCACAGTTTATCTTTCAACTCCGATTTAATTCTTTTTTCAACATGTTCACGAGCAGATGGCACAATTCTTTGTAACGATCCCCGAGTTGGTAATTTGCAGTCCGAATATTTATTCCAAAAGAAGACATATGCTTCCTTGTCTAGTAAATTAAACGGTAGATTACATGCAATAAAGGTAACACATAAATTAAATTTGTCATAGTGTCGTGTGCAATTTTTTTTTAAAGAATGCTGTTTACTATTTACATGACGTAGGTAATCCCTTTTGGACCAACATATTAAAGGGATATTACAAACTACATATTGAATGTTAACGCCATCCTAATTTAGGTCAGGCATTTCTGCTATAAATTCTGTAACTTCGTCTAACATTGGTCGTCTTTGCGACGTAGGCAACATTTTTAAAGCAAACGTAGAACTACGAAATAGTATTTACGGCAGCGTGCATGTATACACAACAGATCTGGTTGAGACTCGCAGTTATACTGAGGGTTGTATCGAACCTCCGCCACTGTCCGTTGGCGCTAGTGAGGAACTCTAATCATTACCTTCCGTTAAAAACCGTCGTTTGAGTTCAGAACAAATGCGAACACGGGTGTCTTTATGAACTTGAGTCAACTGTCTTGGAACCCATCTCGAACACCTTTTGCGATAATTCAGCTTGTCATGAACGATTGAATACACGGTTTCAACACTAACATTACACAAATTAGCCGTTGTTACGATTTCTATACACCTGTCATCGAGGATAAGGTCATTTATGCGATTTTGTAGCGCGTCGGTCAACACTTCAACCAGTCGTCCGGAGCAATGAATATCGCTGACATTTGTTCTGCCCGATTTAAACTGTTCAATCCACTTGTACACGTTTAAACACTTTTCACCATATTGTTTCAATATTCTCGAATAAATTTCGGCCGGTTTCACACCGAATACGTTTCGAAAGGAACCGAGATTTTGAAATAAACAAAAGAGTTTATGTTTGGTTTTATTTCTTTCAAACAGCTGACTTAATGCGTCCCCAAGGTTGCCAACTTGACCCACAAAACGTTTCATCTAATAATATTCAGTAGTTTCCCTAATTTCGTTAACTACTGAACGTCCCTTGTAGAAACATGAAATATTTGTTTTTTTATTTTATTCTTCATCTTGCCATTATTTCACTATCAAACGTAATATAAAGGAGGTCCCCAAGGAGGCTTTCTAAGCTTATCCTCCTTGAGACGTCCTTAACATTTAAGATGAGATTTTTTTCTTTTTTTCACTGCAAAAACACCTATTTCGATGTAAACTTAAAGAATCATCAAGACTATTTACGAGTTAATATAAAAAGTTATGATTTTCGTGCATAGATGGCGTTATTTTAAAAGTTGACTTGCATGCATGAAAATAATTGTTTTCCCTAAGTAGTTATTAACTGGTGCAGTTGACCTGCCACTCTATACTTGCTTACCTGTATCTAACCTTCAATAGCTTAACTATATGCTTTTCATTTTAGCTTACCAGAACAATTATTTACCGAATTCGATATGAGTGAAATGGCTTTCAATCCTCCAGTAAAGCCTCCAAAGAAGGCACAAGCGAAGCACAGGCGAAGTAGAACTCAATTTACAGATCCAAGCTTTGAACGACACTGTAGTTCAATTATTAAAATGTCTAAATATAGCTTATTTTCATGAAGAGATATATTTTCTAAATCTTTCAAATAAAACGGACTTGTTTCTCATTTGAGTGAATGTTATCAGTACCCTGGGCAAATATGCGGTAACAGCCAGAGGCGTGGCGAGCGCATAAAAGTTGACACATAAAATAGAAGGTAAGAAATAAATTATAAAACGTGCTGTAACACTTACCGTTTTAAAAGTCTTCCGTGAAATCGCAAACTGGGTAACATCAATATTTGAATCATTAGATATGTTTCCACAGCTGTTCCAGTCAAGTGAGTACGACGTGCGGAATAAATGTTGTTTAATGCCGAAAACGACCGTTCGACATCTAGCGATGTTATATTTGCATATTTAAAATAAGCTTTGAAACAACTTAATGCATCTTCACACGCACCCTTCACAAATTTGTATTAATATAAGAAAATGGGAGACTTTCTCTAAAACACTTTCAAATTTTCGTATTACACACCAATTTGTTTCGCCTTTTACAGCGCATAACTGTGCGTGAGCATCATTCACAATTTGGACAGGATCCACTAGCGACTTCGTAAGATTTTGTAATTTTACTACTCCCTCCGCTAGTCCGAAGTAATTGTGAATAGTTTGTAAATCTCTTTTAACCTGACTATCTTTAAGATTTCAAAGCCTTGGATCAATAATGAAGTGAAGTCTTCCAGTTCAGCATTAAATGACTCATTCATTTTACAGAAGTCATTTCCACAACTGCGCGCCCAATATTTGGAAGCAAAGCGTCGCCATAGACATTTAGTAAATAACGCGCGCATTACTTATAACGATTACTGCATAAACAACTGCCAGAATAAAACTTCTGCTATGTGGAAAATCGTAAAGCGATCTACATGCAGTTTAAATCGTAATCCAAATATTTCGATCGAAAAGAATGGCGTAAATATACATAACCTCCGGCACATTGCCAATGAACTTAATAATTTCTTTATAGACAGCATTTCGGAAATTAAGGCTCAGATACCAGCATCATCAACTGATCGTCGTATACTTTCATCCAACTCTATGTCAATGTATTTTATTCCTATTTCTCCGGACGAACTGCTCACAATTATGACCAAACTAAAAAACAAATTCTCAACCGGTTCGGATGGTATCGCATGTGCTATACTTAAAGAATTTAGACTGTATCTTGTGGAAATACTTACTTATCTTATAAACCTATCGTTCGAACATGGCTTATTTCCCAAAGTATTGAAAACTGCGGTGGTCATTCCTTTACACAAAAGGGAATCATTACGGATACCGCTAATTATAGACCGGTAGCTTTAACATCTGCTACAGGGAAAATAATTGAATACTGCATCTTGGACCGATTGAATTCTTTTTTAAATAAATACGAAGTACTCTCAAACAGGCAGCATGGTTTCAGGAAGGGCTACTCGACGACATCTGCTCTACTTCATTTTTATAGTGAAGTTTTGAAATGTATTGAGATGAAAAAAGCACCAATTGCATTTTTTTGCGATTTACGAAAGGCATTTGACTGCGTCCAGCACAATATTTTACGGTGTAAGGGGGAGGTTGGCGAACTGGTTTTCATCCTACCTTCAAGGAAGAACACAGTTTGTGCAGATTAAGCATACTGATTCTAGTGGCGTGGTCAAAGCTTTCAATTCTGAATATCTTCCTGTAGTTAGCGGCGTGGTACAGGGCTCGGTGTTGGGACCGGTCCTCTTCAGTCTATACATTAACGATATTGTCTATCTATTATCTGACATATATATGACACTCTACGCGGATGATATTTCTATCCTTGTTGACGATACCAATCTTAACATTAATAACCTTTTGGCTACTCTCCTGGACTGGTTCAACGAGAATAAGCTATCTCTTAGTTTAGAAAAAACAAAGTTTATGATACTTCACACCAGACAAAAATCAATAGAAGATATTTCGTTTTCACTTGCAGGACACCAGCTGAGTGCGTGCAATCAGTTCAAGTTTCTGGGAATTACAATAGAAGATACTTTATCATGGAATTCTCACTGCGATGAATTAGTGAAGAAAATCTCCACTAAAACCTATTTGTTCCGTTGTCTTCGTCTACAGGTATCCGGACCAACACTTTGTCATTGTATTACGCCGAAATCCAATCAAGACTACAATACGGTATTCTGCTCTGGGGGGAATCACCGTGTGCGAAGCGCGTCTTTTTAGCTCAAAAAGCTATTGTACGCGCAATTGTCGGTGCTCACTTTCGCGACTCATGTAGGACCATTTTTCGCAACCTCGGAGTTCTGCCATTATCCTGCATTTATATTTTAGAAGCGGGATGCTATGCGTATCGCAATAAATCAAATTATACAACCAATGCGGATGCACATTCTCACGATACCCGAGCAAAAGAACATCTCCGAGTACCTATATGTACGTTGCATACCACCAGTATGGGTGCTGATATTATTAGCGTTAACATTTTTAACAAAATTCCAGTCCTTATTAAAAGCTCTCGATCAATTCAGTCGTTTAGGGTGAAATTGCGCGACTACCTCCTCCAACATCTTTTTTATTCTGTGAAAGAATTTTTTGATCTGGCTTAGGGTTATTATTGTGTTTCAGTGGTGGGCTGATTCTCTTTCATTTAGTATTGTCTGTTAAGAAAGAATAAAACTTTGTTTCTACTTTATTTTTTTTCATTCTGCTATATAATTAATTTAGCTATATGTTATTACATACGTATATTATTCTTAGTTTAACTTTTTGTAATTTTTATTTTTTCTGTTTTTCACTCTTGTACTGTTTGATTAATAGTACACTTTCCTTTTCTCTGTTGTTATACTAATTTCTGCTTATTTTTGACGTTTATATACACTAGTTGTTATATAAATAAATATACTTACTTACTTACTATCTTGAAATATTTCCTGGCTTTTCTTGATTGCTGCAACTTCTGTCGGATTGAATTTTAAAACTACCTTCTTTACTTGATCAAAATATTTGTTGTAGTAAAACGCAGCCTGCAACCATGCTCCCCAACCTGTAACAATCGGCTGTGGTGGTTCAGGTAAATCAGGACACAGTTTGTGAAATAGTCGGGTACGTTTCGGGGACTTTAGAAACGCTGCCTTTGTACTAGCAATCAGTGCATTTACTAGTGGAAAACATGTAGGAATCGTTTGTGCCGCAAGATTTAGAGTATGGATTGTACACGTTACATGTAAGAAGTTACCACTGTGTTCTTTAAGAGATCGGCCCAAAGAACGCATGTTTGCGGCACCATCACTCATAAACATTAAAAGTTGCTTAGTTGAAACTTCAAATTTGTTCAATTTCAAAACCACCTTTAAAATCTCATGGGCGGTACAATTTATAATTTTTTTGGAAGCAAGTAAGAAGGAGGATGACGGTCGATGTGGTTCCTTTGTACGTACCATTACATTAACCACAGAATTTTTTTGACGATTAGTTGTCTCGTCCACAAAAAAACCACATTTTTTTATCTTTCAATTCCGTTTTCATTCTTTTTTCTATATGTTTCACGAGCAAATGGCACTACATTTCGTATCGATGTCCGACAAAGGTAATTTACAGTCCGCATATTTTTTCCCAGAAGGAGACAAATCCTTCTTTGTCTAGTAAACAAAAAACGAAAATTCATAAAAAAAGAGTAACACATAAATCAAATGAAAATTTTTTCTTGGTCTCGTATGCCACTTTTTGCAGAAGAATGCCGTTTGCTTTCGATGTTACGTTGACAATGGCTTCTGGACCAACATATCAAAGAAATTTTACAAACTAGACATTGAATTTTAGCGCCATCAAAAATTAAGTCCGGCATGTCCACTATAAAGTTTTCAACTGTGTCTGCCATTGGTCGTTTTCGCGACACACCCAACTGCGACATTTTTAAAGCAAACATAAGCGTACAATTACGAAATAAGTTACGACAGCCTACATATACACAGAACTACTGCATACAGCATCGATTTAGTACTGACCCTGCGAACGCGTGAAATAAATAATCGCCGACTCCCCAGCACATATCTACTACACTGACTGTTACCGCTGTTTGCCCAGACTAGTTATCGGTTAATTATCAATGATGAAGAAATTCGTGGATATATTTGCCCCACTATAGGAAAATTAAAATGTGAATATTTAATACATATGTTAAATAAAGCACATTTATATGCAAGGTAAGTAACACAAATTTTCCCGAGAAAAATTTTTTGACTTGATTGTCATTTTTACGTATACGGGACGCATATTTCTACTTCTGTAGTTGATATTTGACACTAAAAATGGGGCTTGTGGGATTTGAAAGAAGTGCTAATAACTCGTATCTGCAGCATGACGCAGTAGATGGCGTTGTTGCCTCAAACTTATTAACAATAAGCTGAACTTCAGCCGAACACATTTTTAGTCTAAAAACACAGGAATTCACAAGCCTTCTTTCTTTAATCTCAAAGTGTCACCGTATATACACTACCGGTCATAATTATTTGCGCATCCAATGAAATACGCATAAAGGAAGTGCTAATTGAAAAAGAAATTGTAGTTTTACATTGAATAAAATACTTTAAACCCCTTGCACTGTTCGGGCCCTATTTGCCCCGGGAACAAAATTTTTTTTTTCGCTGTAATATGAAAAAATTTTTTTAAAAAAAAAAAAAAAATGTTCCTGGCGTTCACTGACTTTATTTGTTACTTTGTTAACGTTAATATTCCATAAACATTTTTTTTTTTTATTTTTGTTTTAAATATTTATTTCCATGTCTTAATTTATTACGTTCGGGTCAATATGACCCGACAGTCATTAACCTTATATACATATATCTAGGATATGTTTTTCGCATTTGTATTATTTATTATTATATATAACACAATTGTGAAATATAATAACGGTCCATCTCTGCGCGTAATATGATAGAAACTAATAAAAATGATTTATTTGTTTTATCTTTTTGTTTTCTTGACTGTCACATATTACTTTCTTACATGTTTTTTTGTTTACGTATATTCAAGCTCAAACGTGTTACAACAGGAAAAAAACTTTTTATACTGTTTATATCATTCTGTATAAATGTAGTATGACAATTTTTGCAAAACTTTTGCGCGGTACGTCTCGGACGTTACGCATGCGTCATATCTTAGTTATAAAACGTTGCACTGAATTTGCTTGTTATTTTTCTCTCGATTTCAACATGGCAAGTCGAAGACCACGAGTGATGCAGAACTGCTAGCTCTTGCACAATTTCCTGATAGTGGTGAATCTGTTTCTGAATTTGAAGATCATATAAGTGATGTGTCGGAAAGGATAGTTCAGATAGTGAACAAGACCAAGAAAATCGTCAAATGCCTCAGAATGTTCAGACAGTTTTTTTTAAAGATCGTAAAAAATTTAATGGAATTTACTTCCACCTCAGCAACGTGGCCGTTTTTTTGCCGCCAATGTGATTCGCACTCCTGCAGGAATTACAAAATAGCCCTGCGCGAGAATTACAGACATAAAAAGTGCATTTGAAATTGTATTTTTTTCCCGCGGGGTCGAAAAGGAAGTGATAAAAAATGACAAAAATTGAAGGATTACGAGTTAACGATACAAAGTGGAAAGTTTTTTGGGTAGTACCCTTTTTTTTACATTGGTCTTTTGTTACTTGCCGGCGTCTTTATCGCACCCGGGCTTCAAAAAGTTTGTGGGACAATTTATACTGGTCGAAGTATTTTTTGAGCAACCATGTCTCTTGAACAATTCAGCATGATATCCCCTTTGATTCGCTTTGATGACAAGACTAACACGGGCCAAAAGGGAAAAAAGACGTACTGATAAATTAGCGGCCATAAGAGACATTTGGGAAATGTGGGTAGAAAAAAACTTCCCAAGTTATATAATCCTGGAGAAAATGTAACGGTGGGGGTGAACAGTTGGGGTTTCATTTAGAGGTCGCTGCCCTTTCAAGCAATATATACCTACTAAACCAGCGAAGTATGGTATCAAGATTTGGGTTTTTTTGTTAAAAGTGAAACATCTTATGCATTGAAAGTACAAGTTTACACAGGAAAGGAAGAAGGTGCTCCACCAGAAAAAAAACGGGGGATGGGGTGGTTTTGGGTCTCACCAGCGAACTAAGAGGACGTAATGTGACGTGTGACAATTTTTTACATCCCTACAACCTAGGGCAGTTACTGCTGAAAAGAAAAAATTTCGATGGTAGGAACTGTTAGAAAAAAAAAGCCGGAACTTCCTCAGCCAATAGCTAACAAAGACGTACATAGCAGTTCTTTTTTTCACAAATGATACAACTGTCAAATTATGTACCAAAAAAAGGGGAAGACCGTGATCCTTATGAGCCCTTGCATCACGACAACAAAGTTAGTGAAAGAACTGATCGGAAACCTCATATAATACTAGACTACAATGCAATTAAAGGGGCCGTTGACACCCCGATCAATTAGTGGGCCCCATATGCTTGTAAAAGAAAATCCCAAACGCTGGCCTATGATAATTTTTTTTTTAACATGCTAGACATTTCGGCTTACAATGCGTATGTATTGTGGACTGCTGCGAAACCAAATTGGAACAACAATAAACTAACAGAAAGAAGACTTTTTTCTAGAAGAATTAGGAAAATCGCTCAAAAATTACATATGGAGTCAAGAGCGTACCTACCCAGGGGGGAAGAAGCTCGCAACATAGTGGTAAAAAACTCAAAAACGAAAAATCAACATATAGCCACAACATCAAATGAACCCTCAACGGGAGCGAACATTAATGTAAAAAAAGTGCACGATGCAAATTTTGTCCGTCAATAATGACAACAAAACAAATATTTCATGGTAACATGCAATAAACATCTCTGTAAGAAGCATGTACAAAATTTTTTGGGCCCCAAAATTTTGCTCCATAATCTTTTTTTAAAAAAAAGTACTTTTTTATATTTAAGGGGTAAGTATTTCTTATTAGAACATGTAGATTTCTATTTTTTATAAATAAAATATTTCTTTTAAAACGTCCTTTTTTTTTATTAAAAAAGGGGTTGGGGTCATATTCCCCCAACTCCTGGAGTAAATTTAAACAGTACAGCAGGGTTAAAACAAAGAAATCGATAGTCTTTATTCAATTATAAAATGTATTCGACACAAACAAATTAAATCTTTGTTTCGTCAGAGGAGCTGGTTCTATTTTAAGCCAGACTTCTTGTAGTTGTTTCCAAAACGATTCCTTGGAAGTTGGAGAATTTATTTTCACCTGCCTATCGAGTTCCTTCCACAAAAGCTCTGCGGGATTGGCATCTGGGCTTTGAGGAGGCTATTTCATTATAGGGTTATTCTATGTCAAGTGATCAAGTCCCCACGCTCGACCATCTCGATTTTTTTCAAGTTTTTGATAGGTTCCACAACCGACTAAAGGTAATTCCCCAAATTCTCAGCTCCTGAAATGCAATACATGACCTGCAAGACCCTTTTTAAGTATTTTTTATTTTTGTAAAACGTTATTCTGTAAGTAAGAGGAATTTGCATGGAAATTTTGTTTGCTTAGTTTCAGTCCCCAAACTTCCAAAAATTTTTGGGGTCATGTTCATCTTCAAGTATCTCAAAACTATTTGTCAAAAACTTAAAAATTTTAAACAGTTAAAAAAATGCTTTTGTCACTAGTTACACAGAAAAAAGGGTTTTTTACATTGATTTCCCCGGAATATAGACTTCCCAGAAATTAGGTATTTTTTTATGCCCCAAATTTTAGCCAAGTTTGAGTACCAAAAGCAAGAGGACTAGAAGACTGTTTTTGTTAAAATTTGGAAGTTTGGGACACTGATAACTACTAACCAAACACAGCAATTTCCAGGCAAATATCTTTTTTACTTACAGAATTACAGCTTGACAAAAATGGCAGAAATTTTTGGTGAGCATCTGAGATATTTTACCGGTCATCATTTAAAAGAGGCTCTTGCGGGTATTAGATATCGGGAAGCCAAAATTCGGGGGGTTACCTTTAGTCGGTTGTGGAACCTACCCCAAAAATTTAAAATTCAAAATGGGGGAGGTCAAGTCCTCACACTCGACCATTGACATGGAATTTATATATTGATATTGCTTTCGCGTTCCACCGGTTTTAAATATGTGCGGGACAGTTTAGAAGTGTGTTTCGAATCATTAACATGTTGAAATATAAAACAATCACCGATTATTCTCATACCAGATGGTATAGCATTTGCTTCCAAAATTTACCGGTAGCGCTCTTTTCTTAAATTTCCGTCTACTTTAACCAGCCCCCGCCAAATTACATAAAAACATTTCAATATTTTGTATTTTCCCTTCATAATGAAATATAAACTATAATGATTATATTTTTTAAATAAAATATATTGTAAAAATGGGAACATATGTAAATATTAAATAATAATTAATATTTAGTCCATAACCCATGATTTTTAATAAAAACCCTTAATTCTTCGGGGCATATTTTTTTCAATGCAAGATATGATTGTTTTTTTATATCTTCACTTTTCCCCCTACACCCTTTATATTCTTCATTAATATTTCCTTTGTGGGGTTTTTCCCCTTTTCATATACCTTACTTTTTAGTCGATTCCCGTTCTCGATGGGATGAGGCCCGGTAAATTTTCCCGGGGCCCAAACCCCAAAAAGAGGTTTTTGGATTTCTTAAAAGGTTTCAACCTTTTTTACATGGAAAGGGAACATTATCTTTTTATAAATATACCCCCCTGCCGGTATGCGACGTCCGGGCTTAAAATACGGTAATAACTTTTGACGCATTTTTACCTTCTACAAAATAAAAAAGGGCCCGGGTCCGTTCCCCCTTACTCCCCAAATCATTACTTGGGGGGGTTTTTTACAGTTCGAAGAACCGTGGACTTGTGAGACTTTCCCCAGGTCGTCTACGAAAAAATTTGTGCTCGCTGCGAACCAAGAAGGCATTCGCCCAAAGAAAACCTTTTTTTAAAAATGCAAACTTTAAATTAAAGAAAAAACATGTTACTTTTTTCCCCTTTTTTTAAATTCCCGTTGTGAAATGTCGATATTCTTTGAAAAAAATTTTTTAAAAAACCAGATTTCATTTTTTCTGTTAAACGCGGTTTTTTTTACAGGTTTTGGCCCATTAGGCGATTTTCGCGAAATTTTGGGGCACCTGACAGTTCTTTTTTCGAAATTTTTCCCCTCCCCTTGTAAATTTGTTTGAATCATTTTAATTGTAGCAAATCTATTACTAAAAGCCTAATGAACAATTTCACGGTCAGATCTCTTCGAAGTTTTTTTTTTCCGACCCCACTTTGCCCGTCTTTGTGTCGATGTGCTAGCTCCTTCGTTTAAGTTTCTAGCTAAACCAAAACAGAAGAAGGGGGAAAACTTTCTGTAATTTTTTTCAATTTCTCGTTGTGAATGTTTGATTGTAGGGAAAAGTTTTTTATAGCAGCTTTTTGTTCACTTGTTAAATCTTTCCCGGGCATTTTCTACAAAAAACCCCAAAAAATTTCAACTTTTTTTAAATTCCAAATAATTAATTATTAAAGAGAGATAGAATAACAATTTTACCTTTTCAAAAAACGATGTATCAAAAACAAAAACCCCTTAACGATACTCCCCCAACTTTTTCTATGCGGTTATGACGAAATATTTTAAAAAAAATCGATGCATTCTCTAAACTGTGAACTCCCCAAAAGTAAAATTGATAACTGAAATATTTATATATACGTATTTTTTCTCTTTCCCAAATATCATTTCTCTGGTATTTTTTTTTTATTAATACAATAATCTAGTCCCCCTATAAACGATCGGATTCAAAACAAAAGGATATCACTATAATAGGATAGGAATTTCCAGGTAAAAGGGTTGATTTATGACATGTTTCAAGTAATATGGCCAGGGACTGTAAGTCTCCTAGGGATGCGGCGCCAAAACAACCGCAAACTGTTATGTAGACGACATATGAAATATCATTTTCCTCATTTTTTTAATAACTGTTTTACAAAAAGTGAAGTACGTTTTTGAAAAGGCCCTTTAAGGGCTGTATAACATCCACAATATGGTATTTGAATAGGTTCATTCGTGAAGCGGTGGGGAAGGCGCCAAAATTTTTTTAAAAAATACTACGCTATTTTCACATCTGTAATAGAGCTCAAAGAGACGATTATTTTGATATATAACAATATTTGGTCCAACCGTTATCGAATTATTTTCAAAAAAACCCGGAAAAAACAAGTAAAATTTCAGGGGGGGTTTCACCCTCTTTTAAAAAGAAATTTGGGGCCCATAAGGAAAATGGCTTCGAACATCTTGGGGTGAGGATTACTTGTCCACAAAGTTTCAATTTTTTTGCAATTCACGGGTTCGGGATGTTCCCTTGTGAGTTGTTTGTTGCTATGGCAATGAAAATTTGTTTTGACAATTTTAAACTATCTAGGCTAACTATTTATCAAAATATCCTCGTATTTAAGTTTATGGGAACATATATCAAAGTTTAAAACAGTGATTGACATTCTAGAACATTCTCCGTTGTAATCTCAAAATAAGTTAAACATCATTATCTCTGTTGCCGTGCCAGTTGATCTGTTTTATCAGTTGCTAATTTCTTGGTGTTGGTGGCTAATGGATACGAACGGCCTTGTACATTAAAAAAAAGCTTAAAAATGCACAATATGCACATCGTATTTGTCATTTAGCATTTTTAACAAGTAACATATTTCAGTCTTATTATTGAGTCAACGTTTTCCTCCAATAAAACATCTTTTTGCTTTAATATTTTATTAAACAACAATTGTACACTTATATGACCTTTGTAATAGAAGAAATGTATAGATTTACCTTTGGAAAAACAAGCTTTGGTTTCATTTTCAATTTGTATTATATACGAAGTCATGGAAATTAGTTTCCCCTTTACTAGTCAACACCGATTAATCTATTTACCATAAAAGAAAAAGACTTCCTACATATCTACAAAAATCATTTGTATAATAAAACTAATCATAGATAACAATCTACATCTGTATTTGCATGCATAATTCTCCGACAAAATATAAATAAAAAAATTCAAACTCTTTTCTTAATTATAGATCGTATGAGTTACCAATGAGGCTTAGAATGTTCTCAAAATATTTCCAACGCTAATGCTGTAATTTAAAGAGGGAATAATAACATGTTACTTATAGCATATTTAATCTAATATAACTATAGTACTTGAAATCGAAAAAAAAATGGTTAATATTATTTCTTTAATCCAATAATGGATACAAGTTATAACTAGAGCAACGCAAACTGCGCCGAAAACCAGTGGCTGACGCATAAAAGTTTACACAAAATAAACACGGCCGGGACAATTCGGTATAAGCGTCAGTATAACTGCGACTCGAAAGCCGATCTGTTGTGTATGCATCTACGCTGTCGTATACTATATCGTAGTTCTAGGTTTGTTTTGAAAATGTTTCCTACGTCGCGAAAACGACCAAAGTTGGACACAATAAGAGAATTTATTGCAGGAATGCCTGATTGAAAGTGTGATGGCGCTAAAATTCAATGTGTAGTGTGTAAAATAGATTTAATGTGTTGGTCGAAAAGTGATTTACTACGGCACGTAAATAGTGCAGGGCATGTTTCAAAAAAAAAATCCACGCGAGATTATGACAAATTTAAATTTAATTTATGTGTTTATTGCCTGTAATTTACCATTTCATTTACTAAGGAAGAAAGCATACGTCTACGAATATTCGGACTTTAAGTTACCAAGTAAGAGAACATTACAGAGAGTTGTGCCGTCTGCTCGTGAGCATGTCGAGAAAAAGTTGCAAGATAAAAACCTGTGGTTATGTGTGGACGAAACAACAGATCGTAAAAAACATTCTGTGGTTAATGTAATGGTACGCACAATGGAACCACATCGACCGTCACCCTCAATTTTACCAGCTTCCAGACGAATACAATAATGCACTGCCGAGGTGATTTCAATGTTGGTGTTAAATACATTGGAAAAGTTTGAACTTTCAACAAATCAACTGTTGATGTTTATGAGTGATGGTGCCGCAAACATGCTTGATGTAGGTCGATCGCTTAAAAAACATTGTGCTAACTTGTTGCATATTACATGTAAAATTCATACTCTCAGTCTCGTAGCAGATAGTATCAGAAAATGTTATCCCGAGGTAGACGCTCTAATAGCACATACAAAAGCTGTGTTTGTAAAATCCCCAAAACGTATTCGGGAATTTCATAGACTATGCCCCGGTATTCCTGAACCACCACAACCTATTCTTACTCGTTGGGGAACATGGTTAGAGGCTGCATTTTATTATCTTAAATATTTTGAGAATATAAAGAACGTGATTTTAGAATGCGACCCAAAGAAAGCTGCGGCTGTCAAGGTAAGCCGCTTGAAACTTCAGGATAGTCAAGTTAAAACAGATTTGGAAATTATTCAGAACAATTACGTAGGACTAGCGGATGCGATAGAAAAACTACAAAATTCTTCGGTGTCGTTAGTGGAATCTTTGCAAATAGTGCAACATGTTCACGCACAGCTATGCGCGATAGAAGACGCAAGAAATGTTTGTGTTTTAGAAAGGTTTGAAAGTGTTTTAGATAAAGACTCTGATTTTGGCACATTAAGACAAATTTGTGAAGATGCGTCAACAGAACCGTTAAGTTATTTGAAAGATTATTTTACTTACGCAAATATTACGTCACTAGATGTAGAACGTTCGTTTTCGGCATACAAAAACACTTTTTCTTCGCGCCGCACTCACTTTGCCGAAACAACGAAACATATCTAATGTTACAAATATTAAATAGACATTATTCACTTTGTGATTTCACGGAGGACTCTTAAAACGGTAAGTGTTTGAGCACGTATTACATTTAATTAATTTTGTGTAAACTTCTATGCGTCCGCCACTGGCTTTCAGCGCAGTTGCGTTGCTCTAGTTATAACGTTTATATTAAAAGAATTCAAAATGTTAAAGTGACGAGAATCATTCGTTCGAGTTACTAAGTTGGTACACACCTGAACATGTTCATGTACAGCTGCACTGTATATTTTATTGTTGTCAAAAATGTCACCATAACCTAGTCTGTGTTGAACTATAAAATAAAATAAACGTAATTGTTGAAAGTCTCGGTCTATTATTTATTTTATTTTTTATTAAAATCGCTGTAATTCTACAGATTATGGACCCAGACGGGTTAATATAGTCGTAAGTTTTAACACGTTTTGTCGTTTGCTGTTTGATTGGATTAATAAAATCAACGATTAACACTAGAACCGCCGCTCCGGTCAATTTGACCGTCTTTCAATTTTAAAGTTTTTTTTTCAACGGAATTAATTTTGATATGATCTTGAAATCATGCGACTTTTCCTAAATTTAGTTTGACAACGCTCTCACAAAATTTTGAATATTTTGTAGAACTCTAAGCGGTGTTCTGGGAAATTTTACCTTAAACGGCCGCCCCGGTCAAATTGACCGGTACGTTAAAAAAATGTTTTGACAAACTTTATTTGTCAATTCTTTTTCTTGGTTGCAACATTTGAAAGAACTAAACATTTAGGCATGTACCGCATGTAAATATATACATAATTTCAAACATTTATTACATATAAAACAAGGCATATAACTGCATCAACCGATCAGAGCTTGCTCCTATTTGTTAGTACTTGTTTCGACATGTTCAGCCGTGCCCTCGACAAAGAACCTGTTTGTACTGGTGCTCTTTTTAGTGTCGCACATGTGCAGACATTATTGTTATGAATAATAATACTTTCCTTAATTAGAAGTTAGTATTAGTTATAGCGAGTTAGGGAATTTTTATGTCGCAATGTTTTCACAATAGAATAAGAAGAAGAAGTGTAAGATAGATGTAGAGGCTGTACTTCAAGATGTAGCACGTTGCGTTGTTGCAGTTATGTTTGGTGTTCGTTATGTTAAATAAATCATTGTATATAATCGTGTATTCTTCACAATTAACAAGAAAACAACAGGTTATGGGCCCAGACACACCACAGGCACATTCAAGGAAGTCGTATTCGAGATAAGTAGTGTAAAAACAAAGAAAAATATGTCGCAAACAAAGAATTATGCTATCGAGGCTCTAGATGGTAGGAATTATTATAATTGGAAATTTCGCATGGAAATGATCTTAGATGAAAATGGAGTGTTAGACTTTATTCAAAAGGAAGTGGATATAAGTGCAACAACTG
>JAROYD020000003.1:893173-931900 GCA_029618875.2 Dynastes tityus
AGTTGGAAGGGGAAAGGGGACTAACAATCATGAAATGGCCACCCCAAAGCTCGGACTTGAATCCCATCGAGTTATTATGGGAGGAACTCGATCGGAAAGTAAGAAAAACTGCTCCAACTTCAGCTGATGATAAGTGGAACAAAGTACAGGCCGCATGGGCTCGAATAACCCCGGAAACATTGTTAAAATTAATTGCATAGGCGAGTCTAGAATTTAGGTCAAATAAATAATTTTAATTGTTAAAGTTGTATATTTGTGTATACTTAAATGCCAAATATGTATTTTAATATTTCCATTTAAATATTTAATGAGTTACCCTGAAATTTGGGGTGTCCAAAGAAGATTATATCCCATTTCCAACCATTGAAGAATTTGGTATAAATTTGAAAACGTATTGTAATGCTATAAACGGGGAAAAAATTGTTTTATCGAAAGTAGTTAATTAATTTTACGGTTTGTAGGTCTGGGAATGTCCCTGGACACTCTTTCAACAGTTTAAATACAAACTAACACCGAATATTTACTATTAACCTCAAATTGTTACGTTTCAATATAAACTCTATGTTTATGCTACATACAAAAGCCCCGCATATTTTGAAATCACCAAACTTGACTTTTAATTCGCAATTAACGTTGAACTTAAGCACTAGAAGCTTAGATTCACTAGACACTTAGCCAAACACAAAATTTTAAGCGTTCCGACTCGTTTGTTCGCGATAGCGATTGTTTGATCACGGCCAATTAGGATATACCTTCCGAATTATAATCTAATATCAAATTTCAATATGATTTTATTCTAAAAATAGCACAATGCATGCAATGACTATGTCTACGACATTTGACATTACCGACAATCATAGAACATTGACTTTTCCAAACGTACACAACAACTTCATTAGTGTCTGAGATACGACTGAATTTATACTGTAAATTGTTGTAGGAAAATTTTTCTTTAAATATGAACTTTTTTAATATGTGGAAAATTGAAAGAAGAAGAGTTAATTAGCCGTTCCCCCAAGATCATCGTTGACTTAATCTCCTAACGCCCCCGCGACAGAGACAGGAAGCTATAAAACGAACTAGAGAGACAGAGAAAGAGGTCAGAGGGATTGTAGTTGGCTGAACACATTATACTAGTGACCACGCTCGATGTTGAAATTTGTAACACTCCAATATACCGGGTGTTCCATTCAATATTACAAACGATATCTTCCTTATTTCTAGAGATATGGGATCGAGCAAAACCTTCCCGTTTGAATGGTTTGCAGATTCCTAAACGATACATTTTTATAACTACCCCTACTAAACCAGCCTTTAAAAAAAAAACACCCCCAAGCCAATCTTTTTGACTTTATGACTGAAGTACGAAGAGTTTGACTCTTGATTAACTAAGGTATAAGTTACCAATTGAAATATAACAAAAAAACGCTGTATCACAAGTACTAATCAAAAAAATGGGTATCACAAGTACTAATCAAAAAAAAAAAAGGCTAAAATACCTGATCAACTTGCTGAGGCTTTCCGGACAAATAACATCTGCGTTCTCCCGGTCCTTCCTCGCGAGCTTGTTGGAACTGCACCCTAGCACCCGTCTCCTGTTGTATCTTCTTGATCATATCGCCTCCTTTACCTATAACCACGCCTACCGCAGCTCTAGGTACCAGAACCTGTAAACCCAATCCAACAGAAATTAAATCAACAACCAGATCAAAAGAGGGCGTCGTATTCACCTCAGCTTCGCTAGTGCCATAACCATCGTACTGCTGTCTATCGTCCATGTTTCTACTACCCCCACCCCCACCGCCGCGTCTATTGTACGCCTGCATTTCTTTCTCGGCAATCAAATCGTACACCAATTGTTTTGCATATTCTACTTTAGCGGGGTCGCCGCTGATCCGCAATGGCTTCTCTTGCTCTTGATTGGGTCCGTCTTGGATAACGACCATTTTGGCGCCGCTCTTTTCTTGCAGCTGTGATGGTCTCCCCACCTTTACCGATTATAAGACCTACCTTCGGTCCGGAACCATTATCTCGACGAAATTGCGACCGCCTCCGCCACCCCCGCCCCCGCCTCCTCCTCCTCCGCTGACGCCTCCGCCTCCACCGACACCTCCTCCTCCGCCTCCGCCGCCGCCGCCGCCTCCACCTCCGCCCATGTTTTGGTTCATGCCTCCTACTAACAAGAATTGAGTGTAGGCGCCATCTGTAGTAGGGTTAATCGTTTATATCATGGGGAAAAGAATGATGTACAGGCAAGGATTGAATATACAGTGCGTCGCTTAAAATTATACGATAAGTCGAATTACAGTGGCGTAGGTATGTTATGTTGCCAGTAAAAAAAAATTTATCTTAATTCAAATTCAAATTCGGCTAGAACGATTTTCGACGATTCCTTAAAGATATATACAGTGCGGTCCTAAAGTGTCCCCCCTCCCCGCACTCCGCCCATGCTAACTTTTGAACGACAGAAGCTAGCGTTTTTAGAAAAAATGTGTATATAATAATAAACGAAAAGAATAATTTACGCTTTTGCAATTGAGATTTGACAGCTTGACAATTGTTATGATTACTTTGCTTAGCAACAAGCTCTTTAGATCAGTCTAGCGTCACAAGAAACAATTTGGCGCTCTTCCCTAGCCAACTTTGCGTAATAACAAAAACAGATTACCAAAACCTCTATTGCCGCATATCGTAATATTTATTAAGTTGAACATATGCGGTATCGTTGGATTTGCTTTTCGATTACCTTTCAAAAAACGGAAAAATATACAGTGTGTTCTATTTAGAAAAAGAAAGTTGACGCCGCTCCCGGTGAAACCGGAAATACAATTGAAATATCGATAACGGCAAGAGTTAGTTCACCGAAAATTCGACCTATTTTTTTCTAAAAACGCTAGCTTCTGTCGTTCAAAAGTTAGCAAGGACGCCACGAGGCATAATACCGAAAAATCCATTTTTCCTTGATTTTACCAATATAATTAAATTTAATGAATTAAATAAAATTTCAAGACACCGATAGGACTCGAACCTACGACCTCCGTTTGCCGAACGGGCGCGCTACCAACTACACCACGAAGATCCAGGTATTAAAAAGGATTCCTACGAAGGCTTTGTGGTGTAGTTGGTAGCGCGCCCGTTTGATAAACGGGAGTTGTAGGTTCGAATCCTACCAGTGTCTTGAAATTTTATTTCATTAAATTTAATTACATTCGTAAAATCAAGAAAATCGCAGATGTATTGCTATTACTTCAAGAGAGAGTTAGTTAATGTTACGTAATTCCTATTTTGTACAAAAAATTGAATCCGGATATAACGAATTTCGAATATAACGAAGTAATTTCGAGGTTTTCTCTAAGAAATTATTGAAAAACATAAAAATACTATACTACATTTAATATTAATAATCAATAATTCTTTAATATTGAGCATTAGGCGGATATAATTTGGAAAACAGTTGAAAAATATTGCAAAATGTAAGGCATTTGTGACGGATTAAACATGGCAATTTTATCCGCAACTAAAAATCAATTGCTTGGTACGAGGCTTGAACCCAGCATCATTGGGAGTTACAAAGTGCCCTAGTGTCAATTGGTCGAACTCACTGTAAGCACACCTGACGTAATTCTGAACCTATCTCCGGAACTAAGTTATTTTCGAGATATAAATAAAAACAGTAGCATCACGTGTAACTTTGGGCGCAGGATAAAGAACGATATCATGATTTTTTAAGTATAAATCGGCGGATTTTGATTTCTAACAGATACTTTACTTACTACGGTTGTAGATCCCTTACTAACAGCGACAATAATGCTTCGAATTGCGTTTGGTCTTAGTAAATTACTAACGTGAATATACTGCGTTTTAGTAACCGTAAATTAGCGCATATTCACTACATGTATAGATATTTTGATCTAGATTGAAGTATAAAGTTCGTTAGAATAAAGAAAAATTATTTCCCATCATATTTTGTCCATCAAAATTATACTGAAAAAATTGTGTTTTTTCTCGGTTTCTCCGACGTGATTAAATAAATAAGAGAAATTTTCTATGTATATTTGAAATAGAATTAAGAGAATCGAATAAAATGCTAACGTTACTGTATCATTTTAAATGGCGCACCCTGTATATGGCGGAATAAAATTTATAACCATAGTGTGAGTTATTTTATTATTATGGAAAACTTGCAACAAATTAATATTTATTAATTTAATTTGGTCATGGTTCATCATCGCACATGGACCGATAATATAAAAATTCGTTATCTTGTAAACTATGACAAATAACTCACATATTTATATGAACTTTTTTGTTCGAAATAAGATCCCCAGGCACCCGTTGAAGTTTCGCAAAGAAGTTAGAAAACACCCGTATTTCAATTTCGCCTATTTGCTTCGGTTTCCCCTAACAATATACAAATTTTCAATCAACATTATTTTGTTTTTCATGTTTTTACAAGAAAATCAAATGCAACTTCACCTTACGAAAGAGATTAGAACGTTTTTACGTATTCCCAACATCGAAAATCACAATAATCAAAAGAGAAAACATGAAATGCAACGTAAATAAGCAATCACTCTCGAATTAACATGCATATACAGTAAGCGCACATGCAAAATACCTTGATAATTATTATGACCGAGACCGGGACCCAAATCGAGACCCCCCAGACCTTCGGAGCGACCTCGCTGATGCACAATGTTCATTATGAGCTCTTTCGCTCGATTAATAGCCTCTCTCGTACCCGACAAGGAACAAATCCTCTCGGGCATACCTTGAGAATCAGGCGCCATCTGTATTTTGCAACCTGATTCTGCCTGTAATCTGGTAATTTGTTCGCCACCTCGTCCAATAACTGTAAAAATAGCCATCGTAAACAGTCACGAAGACCTACGCTAAGAAACGACACTAATTTTCAAAGGAAACGCATCATAACGGAACGAGATACGCAGATACTCACTCAAACCGACCATCTTGTCTGGGACTTTAATGTCCTCGTTAAGTTGGGGACCGCCACCTATCGGAGGACCTCCCATGTTAGGAGCTGGCCCGCTTGGAGCCCCTTGCGGACGATTTCCTTGCAGGTTATTCTGATTTCCTTGCAGCGGTGGACCTCCGGCAACCTTTTTCGCATCAGGTTCTAAAAGTCAACATAAATCGTAGCTTAGACGATGCAGTTATACCCTAAATGTATTAAACAAGGTTTTTATAGCATCACAGCATCTGTTTTTGTATATAATAAGAAACATAACTCGTCAGTTTTCAAATTTTAACTCGAAGCTAACTACGAAACTATAGATTTAACCCTATGATTGCTCTAAATTTAGGTGAATCGCTAGAAAAACAAGTTGATTGTATGCTGTTTATTCATTTGTTAGAAAAAGTTTGTGATATATCGAGAGTAATTGCTGCAAGCACGAATATTATTTGGAAACTCTAGCACGATAAAAGCAAAAAATAAACCTCCCACAGAAATACATGTATTGTATATCTATATATATGCATATAACATGTTGTATCTATATACATAGAATTTCTTATAAAATATAATGAAAAATAACTGTTTCTCTAATCTTTACAATATTACACGTAAAGTTAACGAATTGATACGTACAATCCCCCAAAACGATTACATTATGTAAACCAACAACGAACTTTCTGTAAGATGCTTTGTAGGATTGCATGCACCAAAAACATTTTACACCAAATAACATGCAAGCGTGCTTCTAGCGATCAACAAAACGTGCGGATGAAATAATAGGATTCTTTTGCTTACCAACGCCGTCTTCAAGAGGTCTTTTCGACCTATTATCACCAGAAGTTGATCCTGGATTTATTTTAGCGGCAATCTGCGAGAGTGACATTTCAGTAATGACAGTCTTCTTCAACTGGATATTAATTTCAATAGCGATTTAAGCCGTTGATTACCTGTTTAGCCCGTTGCAAAGCTGCAGCAAACGCTGTTGATTGATTAAAATTTTGTGGTGGCGGAGCTACCGCTGAATAGTCACTCATTATTTAACATCAAGAAAAACACACAAAGTGAAAATTATGGCTTTACTTTCCTAGACGGCGTTGTTACTAAACTTACGAAATAGGACTGCCAATCGCGACGCAAAAAAAATCCCTGTTACGATTTACGTGCTTTATTAACAAACATAAATCAATTAATGATGATTTCGTAAATAATTACGAGAATATTAATTCTAACAGTGATATTAACGATTATATCGTAATATAATTTCTAAATTAATATAAAACTTGCTCCATTAAATTTTTTTTGTATTGGTACTTTTATTTCTAGATAAGCAGCTTTACTGAGCCATTTTATTGTTTAATTATGTATATTAAAATGAGTTTCGGGGGAGAAATTGAAGAAGTGGGTATCCCTAAATTAAACGAATCTTGATTTTTATATTAAATTTTATACTTACATGTATTGGAAATTAAAATAATCGCTTCTATAGCGTAAATTACCACAACACAAACTTAAAAATAAAAAAATAGTATCAAAAGGTCTCTCTCTGAAACTGTTTCGTGGATACCTTTTAATATCTACATGCATTTACTTTTTTTTCACTTTTTCTTATATCTGAGCAAAAAAAGATGTCTATAAACGTTTCGATATATTGCTATTTATTTTTTTATTTATTACAGCAGATACAGTAAATAACACATTTCTTACAAATGATACCCCCCTTAAACCTATCAACAAACAGGGGAAAATTTGAAAAAAGCTTTTTTCAGTACTTATTATAGTAAGTATTAATAAAAAAAAACAGAATATTGACGAATATACAACGAATTTAATTCCAAAAACCCAAAAATAGAAACATTTTCCAAATAATTTTGGATACTTGGGTTCCTATTCAACAATTTTCTCGGAAATGTATTACTTTTACTACCATTTTAGACATCTATAATGATCTATAGAGAATGTTAGCCAGTTATTATTATTATTATTATAGTAGGGCCATGGCACAGCTGTTTTTAATCACTGCGACCTTAATAGACCCATTGTAAGAAAATGCCCTTACGTGTGTTAGAATAGTTGGGGGGCTTTTAATAAACCTTGACTGCTCTAGGATCTGTTTCCTTCAGTTCAGTAAGTGCAAGAAGTGGCCTACTGGAATGTTGGTGTCGTGTGCGATAATGGCAAAAATTTACATGGTTTCTCCAGATCTTCTTGGCATAGACGACAGATTTGATGTTCAGCGTTTCCTAGTTTAAATAAGTGATATTTTAGGGCTACATTGCCTGTCGGAAATCCTTCCAGTAATCTAAGACCCCCTTTGCTGAACGGTAACGCTATTTTTGCTGTCTTTGGCGAGTATGGTACTTTTGCCGGCGTCCCCGGAACATTTTCCCAGTACGATTTCAAAACCCTGGCGAAGCAGTTTAAGGGAAATAAGCCAGCGTTTTGGCGTCGATTAATAACAGTAGATGAATCTCAGTTACATCGTATACTCCTGAAGCCAAGGCACTTCAACAGTACAAGGGGAAAAAATCTCAAGACTGGTGGAAGATATTCCGGGTAAAGACAGGCCAAGCAATTTCTGATTGGACACAAGCTTAAATTTAAACAGACCGACTAAGCGGGGGAAAGTCGTTGAACGTAGTGGGCCCCGCTAACAAGGCCGCATGTTGAAAAAAATATGACAACCTAGGCCTGACAGAGGAAAAACATGGACTCTGCCAGGCGGAAGAAGAAACTGTCGTCAATGCGCTGTGCGACTGCACAGTACTGGTAGGAATACGGCTCTCAGAATTGGGCTCGGGATATCAAAAAGCCGAAACTTTCGTAGAGGGGTCACTCACAAGACTGCTAGGTGTGGTGAAAAAAACAAAGTCAACGATAGTCTGAATAAACGGATACTCTAAAACTGTGGCATGGAAAACTGAAACAGTTCACTAAAACCCTTACCCCAACACTTAATTCGTACTGGACGCACGTTTCGATAGCCAAGCTATCATCATCAGCAACAAAACTGAACTAACAAGCTAAGTGAAAAACAACCTTATAAGGAAAAAATTATGCAATATGTAAATTTAAAATCGTAAAATTTAACGAGCCCTTCATTGCACAGGACTATAAATAGCCTAAAGGTAAATGAGCCGAATGACGTGAGTTAATAAATCCTAGTTTACAATGAAGCGGTTCATTGCACATGGTTAAAAATGAAACTATAAAGGGATTAAACATGATGTAACAAAGGTTTAAAGGCTGGAATTTAGTGGTCCTAAATCTGAATTCATTAAGTGAGTTCTTTTTTTGTAAATTTCCATGCCTTCATAACAATTTAATTGAAAAGTACTCCTTACGTTTTTAATTAACTTTATATTATCAACATTATGGTTATTTTAAAACTTTGTAGGGAAAGCTAGTTTTATAAAAATTTTCAATTTTTGAGATGAGCCAAATGTTCTTTGTACCTAATTTTATTGATCTTTTTCCAATATACACTTGATCCCCAATCTTTACATAAAATTTTTGTAAATTCCTGATTTATCCATGTTATCCACTGGGTCTTTGGAATTTCCAAAAAGGTTTTTTTAAGGTTATTGCTCAAAGGGGAAGAAAAAAATTTTGCGGTCAATCTTAAAAAAAGTTTTTTTAAGCCCCTTGGTGTAACATGGATAAAAAGGGTAATTTAACATATTTCTTATTTTTTTTACCGTCAATGCGTTCTAATGTGCTTACTTTTTTCTAATTCTTAATCATTCCATTTTTTCCTAATAGTATTATAGACGACATCTTCAGAGAATCCTTTAAAAAGTTGAAATATTGATTTTTTCCCTTTTAGTTCATTTTGATATCTATCTTTCGTTAAAGGAAAATTAGTAACCGGTGCCCCAAAAAAGTTAATAGCCGAAATTTTTGTGTTATTAATTGATTAAAAATCCTTAAGATGAATCTATTATTACTAGTAGGTTTCCTATAAACGTCTATTTCAACTTATTTTTTATTTCTTATTACTAACATGTCGGGGGAAAAAAGAATCCTGTTGTTTTTTTCTTCTTCGTGGAGTAAATTTGATAGAGGGAAATTTTGAGTTAAGTTGTTTTTGAAATCCGTTATTGAACATTTACTGATGTCAAAGATGCAAAAATGTCATCGACGTATCGATCCAAAGCCGGGGAAATAAGCGAAAGTATTTTCCCGGGTCAGTTTCAAATTTACCCAAAAAAGGGTTAGCCAAAAAACGGAGATAAGCTGTTCCCATTGCTGTTCCTTCCGTTTGTTGAAAAAAAGGGTGTTTTTTTAATTTTGGGAAAAAATTTTTTGTTTCATGCAAAGTTTTTTTTAAAAAAAAAAAAAGAAACTTCCTCTCTATCCTTTTTTGGTTATCTAACAAAAGTGTTTCTAAATTTTCCCAAAAGGGTTAAATCAACTGGAACACTAGGGAACAATGAACTTACGTCAAACGAAACTAAAATTTTTTTTTGTAAATAAACCCAATGTCCTTAGTTTTTCAATGAACTGGGTAAGAATTTTTAATAGCCAAATCCGGAAATTGTACAGGTAACTGGTTCAATTTGTCAGATAACCCACCGGGAAAAGGGGAAAAAAGTAAGTTGGACTGTTGATATTCGAAACAATGGGTCTCATGTTTTTTCCGGGTTTGGGTTTTTTTAAAGGAAAAATACACCTGGGTGGTATGGGTTCGGATCCTTTAAAATTTAAATCTTAAATTTTGCAAACCCCCAATTTTTAAACCCATTCTCCAATGGTTTTTTTGGGTTTTCTGTAACCCATTTTAAAAAGGGATTTTTTGATAATTTGAAAAAAGAACTTTGTGAAAAAATTGGTGTTGACTCGACTAAAATAATCTTCTTTGTCTAAGATGACTACAGTGTTTCCCTTTCGGTTTTAAATAAAAAAAAAATTTTTTTTTTTTTAGTCTTCTAACAATGATTTGATCTTTTCGTGCAATGTCAGGTGCATTCCTTTTTTTATTTTCCAAAATTTTCTTTTTTAACCCGGTTTGAATAAAATTTTTTGGTTTATCATCCCAAAATTTCTGATCGCGTTTTTTTACCAACTATAATTTCATCAACCGGAGGCTTTTAAAATTTTAGGTTGTATTTCAAACCTTTGTTTGGAAATCGATCCCCCTTCTTTGCCCAAAAAACTCCCCTGTGACTCGTTTCTTAATGCAGTTGGGTTAATTATCTCGGCAGGTTTCGGGTTTTTTAGTGGTGGCTAATTTGGAAAAAATTTTTTTTGAGAACCTTTTTTTTATCTTTAAACTTTTCTTAGCAATAACGTCTTCAATCTGTTGAGATAAAATTTAAACCTTTAAAATATTCTAAAAAAACATAGGTTGTTACAAAGTTGTAAATGTAAACTATATGCTTCTAACTCTAGTTGACCCAATTTTAAAATACTGATACCCTTTAAATTTTTGAATTTAACCAACAACTTTCGGGAAGGGAAAAAAATTATTAAAGGGGCGTTTCCCCTTCCGGGTTAAATTTTAAAAAATTCGGGGAAAAATTTAAAATTTTTTAAAACTTTCCAGAAATTTAATATCAGCTTAATAACTAATCTTACTTCTTTCCCTTTAAAAAACGGGGGAAAAAACAACCGGGGCCTCCCCTAAACGGATACTCTAAAACTGGGCACTGGGCCGAAACGGTTCATAAAAATTAGGCCCCTTAATTGTACCCGGAAAAATGGATAAAAATGGGTAAATCAGGGAATTTTCAAAAATTTTATGTAAAGATTTTGAACAAGTGTATATTGGGCAGACAAAAAAAATCAATCAAAAATTTAAAAAAACATTTGGGCTCATCTCAAATTCGAAGGTTTGATAAACTAGCGTTTTCCCTACATATGGGGAAAATAACCATAATGTTGATAATATAAAGTTAATTAAAAACGTAAATTTTCTTCTCAAATTAAATTTTTTGAAGGCAAGGGGAAAATTTCAAAAACCCAAAAATCACTTAATGAATTTTGATTTGGGGCCCCCTAAAATTTCCCGCCTTTATCCTTTGTTACATCATGTTTAATCTTTTTTGGGTGTAATTTTTAAACCCTTTTAATGGGCCCTTCATTTGTAATCTAGGAAATTTTTTAACTCACGTCATTCGGCTCATTTACCTTTAAAGGGTATTTATGGGCCCGTCAATGAAGCGGCTCATTAAATTTTTTGGAATTTTTTTAAAATTTTTTATTGCCTAATTTATTTTCCCTTTTAAAAGGGTTGGTTTTTTACTTAAAAATTTTTAGTTCAGTCTTGCTGCTGATGATGAAGGGTTGGCTATCGAAACGTGCGTGGGACGAATTTAAATGTTTGGTAAGGGTTTTGGTGAACTGTTTCATCGATAGATCTGAAAATGTCGCAGTAGGATAGATCAAGAATCACAACGAGTACTAATCCAACCGTTATTGTAAAGTTTTAAAAATCGCGGAGCAATTTAAGTTGGTAGTTCCGCTACTAAAGATCGTATTCCCTGTAAATACCGGAAAATTTAAAGAATATGTTCTTTATTGCGGGGAAAAAACTTCCCAAAATTTAAACTACTAAAACTGGGGATTCTTTTTTTTTTTAAATTTTTTATAAGTTTTTTTTTTTTTGTTTACTAATTGCATTGGTTTTCTGTACTTTTACAACGGGTTTAATCAAAATCTGGTAAAATTTTTTCCCAAAGCCCTTTAACCCCAAATTTGGCCGGACACAGGGCTTCGTGCCGCTCTAGAAAACTTGACGAACACTATAGGAGTCGATGTTGCTCAAAAATTTGATGCAATTTTAACGAAAAAAATCCCGATTTACAAAAAAAGGGTTTGGGCTATGACTGAAAATCAAAAATGCCCCCCGATGAGGAAAAAGGGAAAATCCCGACATTTGCAAATCTTACTTCCCCTGGATGTCGAACGATCGTTTTCGAAGTATTGAAACGTATTCATAACACCGTCGACGGCTGAATGAATCGACAATGGAAGCGTTGCTGATGTTGCAATTCTGCGCAGCTTACCAGGGCGTTTTTCCAATTGCCCCATGGACATCAAGACGACGGAAAAGGTAACAGTTTTTTTTCACTAATTTGATATTACTTTTCCTACTTTTTACGCGGTGCACCACTGCCGGTACCACCTTTTTAACAAACTCTAGTTATCACCATTACATGTACGGCAATAAACAAATGTAACCGGACAATACGAGTTGTACGCAAGTTGTGCGTCTCTATCGCACTTTTAGGCGAGTCGCCCCGCTCCAACTACCCGCATCGCCTTAGCTTACTTCATCACCGGCTTTCCTCGAGTAACCAACTTTTGCGTTGGTATGAAATGCATGTCATAAAACCCTCTTTTACAATCTGTATAGAATATGCCGCCGCGCCGCGCCGTACCGAATAATATCAGCGAATCGATGTTAGAGTTTAAGGAAGGATCATTATTTCTAAACCGACTAAATATGTATTATATGCGAGTGTTACAGCATCGGTCGGGAATTATTTCTTATGAAAGTTATTGTTATTTATAAGTATATTTATATATGTATTTGTTTTTTGCTTTTTCACTGCTTTAAAAATTGTTCTTTCTTTTTCGGAATTCTTTTTGTTGAATTAATCTCGGGGCAACTGTTTTATTGAACGATTTAACTTTTTTGCCGTATTTACACTACCGAGGGAAAAATTTGGAGGCAAGTCGCAATTTCTTAGAAAAATGTAGAAATATATTTTCTTGGATGGATCATTAAAATCTATTTAAGTACTGTTTACTTTTATGTATGTAGCGAACTATTTGTAATATCGTTATGCAAATTTTCAAGCATATCCATTATTTATAAATGCATTTTACTAATAGACACTAATGGGCATTTCATAGAAACCAATAATTTTCAAATTATCACGTAATAATCAGGTTTCGAGGATGAACATTAAGACAAGATGGTATTAAGTATTAAGTGCAGGCTTTCCCAGTTTTGTTTTGAAATTGGATTAGTGTCATTAATATTTAATAGTCCAAATTTTCGTTTATCCTTTAGGAAAATAAATGCAGATGCTAGAATAATTAGGAGAAACCTGCATATTTTACCAACTATTGTTTTCTGTGTAAAAATGTATGTATTTCGAAAAAATATTTACCCAAAGGTTTAAGAGTATGGAAAATATGGTATAAAAATGAGAAAAAGCAAAAAACTTCTTTTCTGCTTGAAACCGAAGTCGCAACGAAAAAATAACGGTTATTTAGTTTTCTTGACATTATAGTAACAATAACAATATAATAATGTATATGGCAGTAGAGCTACCAGGAGCTACATATAAGGCACGTCAAAAAATACAGTATGCTTTGAATTTCTTGTAACTATTATTCATAAACGAACGAAAGGCGGAAAGAACGGAATGGCGGAATTTAAACGGAAATTATACAAGGACCAGTGGAAAAGAACAGACGCGTTTTTCTTTTTTACCTTTTAGCAAAATATATAACTAAGGCGATATAATTACCATTTTCTGCAATGCGTGTGTATAGTAAATAATAGTGAGAAAAATTTCGGACAATGTGCTGTGCGAATAGTTTGGTAAATCTGCAGATTAAATACTTATTAATTACATGGGAAAATTTTCCCAAGGAAAGTAGGTATAAGATCTTCCTAATCTACAAATGAAATTGTATATATTATTAATGATGCTTAAACCTTTTCTTCATATAGCGATTAAACAGGGGTTCCCAAAGTTTTTCTTAGGCGGGCCAATTTGATATTACCGACATTTTTGGGGGGCCAAAAAAAAAAGGGGTAACATCAAAACAATATCCACGATTTTTTTTTTTTTTAAATACTTATATTTAAATATTTCTTTTTACCAATTTTCCACATGTTTCAAAGTGACAAAAGTTACCAATTTGAAGGTGTTCTTGTAATAAATCAAATTTTCTTTCCGTGGAATTTAGATATCCTAGAAGATCATAAATAAGCTTACCATTACCTTGCAGTTTTAAGTTTAATCCGTTCATAACCCTAATTACGTCTACTGGAAATGTCAAGTCGCATAACCAGTTAATATCTTGTAATTAAGTAACATCACGATTTTTTTTAGTTAAGAACTCTGTAATTTCTTTTCTTAAACTAAAAAAAACCCTTTTTTAAAGTTTGTCCTCTCGAAAGCCATCTGATCTCTGATATAACGTCTCCAAATGGAGATTCAGACTCTTCTAAAAAGAGTTTTTAATTGGCGGTGATTGAGAGCATGCTTTTTGATAAAATTAACTGTCTTAATAACATCATTCATGACATTATTCATTTTCAACACCTGAGATTTTTCTGATGCATAATACAATGATAATGATGCATTTTATTGGTATTGTTAGTCTTTTAAAAAATGTATAAAGCCTTGTTTGTGGCCCATCATAGATGGAGCACCGTCTACCGCCTACCAAATTGTCCCAATGAATTTTGTTCGAATCAAACCATGTGCCGAATTGCAGATATCGATACTTTCGTCCAAAGCAATGGAAAAAGCAGTAAACGATTTTGAAATTTCTATTTCACGCTTTACATTTCAAAATGCGACAATCGCTTATTACAAATTACGTGTATAAATTTCTCATTATTAGCAGGTAGTAAAATGTATACAATTGTATATTTTCCGTTATACTCTACGACCCACTCAATGCAGGTAGCCGATTCGCATAGCGCGTTGAGACAGCTGTATCGTTCTTTGTCCTGAGAAGCATGCATCTTATATGCAACTTCCTTAACTGTTCCTTACCGGACGAGGCCCGGCAAGCGACTAAATACAAAATACAGCTAGGAAAGGCAGGGTGGGTGCGATAGAGAAGAGTTGATGCGCTATGACCTGTTGGGTGTCCGGTTACTTGTGAGTTTCGCCGTACAACAAATGTAAAAAAAGAAAAAAATTAATGTATTCATATATTCGCTTTATTTACCAAACATTTTTATTGCGTCAATTTTTATTTTTTACTGAGGTATTGATTTCAAAATATCACTTCTGTCGGCTGTGAGTCACACATAATCCGCGACCCATGGGATTAATCCGATTCTGTTGCGAAGACCGATTGTGCCCGGCTTAGTCATAACAATCCTCTCGGAACTGAAGCGACATCTATTGCTTTTAATTCGAAATAATCGAAATGAAAGTCGTGTTTGTATATAAAAGACCTTTATTTCAAACAATAACGCTATAATACATCAAAATTTGAGTGCATTTGTTTTACTTTTCTTAAGATATTATACAACAGAAAAGATTACGTACGTAGTAATACAATAACGCTTCATTTTTTAAAGGAAAACGGCCAAACTTGAAAACGAAAACAATTTTTTTCTCCTTTTTAAACGTACGGAGGCTATCTCATAGAACTTCAGCGCAATTTATAACGATCCCACTACTTTATATGTATATATTATATAATTAGATTTATAGTAATATAAGTACATACATTAGAATCCCGAATGTTATGCTATTTATAAAGGCAATATCCCTTTTCTATATTTATTTTAAACGGTAAGTCTTTACAGATCGCGTTATAACAACTTGCATAATGTTAACATTATTATCTTTTACATAACTATATTGCAATATATATACTTTTTATTTTATATATTAATATACCTACGATTTAAGGAAAATGGTTCGTTATACAAGGATTTATTCAAATTAATTGCGCACTGTTACCAATTAGGGAGTTTCGTTTAATTAAAGTTAGATTACATCGAACCATCAACATGTTTAATACTACTGAATGATATAAAGTAATTAACAAAGTTCTTAGAAACACCAATGGGGGATTATTCATTAAATTTCTTAGGAATACATCAATATTTTTGTAAATTAGTGTTTGTTCAAAGATTGACCGCTAGATGGATGTAAAAATTAATTAAATCAAGATTATTTCAGCACTAAATCAAAAAAATATTTTAAAAAAACAAATTCATTCATTCAATTTAGTATAGATGTCGCCGTTGCTATTAGAATTCTCGAACTGATTTTTCAAGATTGGTACCATCATCTATTTAATAGAATGAAATCTCACAAATGTTAAACAATAAATTCCAGATATTCAGCTGATTATTTTTGACTAAATTTAATTCATAAAGGGATAATTTTTTTCACGTTTTCACAACAGCGTTGTTGGATTGGCGGAAATTTACGAATTAAGATGATTTAGTTTCACCCCTACTATACTTACCTTAGATGCAAGGATTTTCCGGGTTGGATGAATTTTTTCTACAATTCAAGCTTGGGTGATTTTTAAAAGATGGCGCTGCGAATCTTATATTTACATTAAACGTTTAATATAACCTAATACGATTGTGATTAGTCGTCAATTAATAAATTTTTCGTTTCAAGCGAATATAACTCCTGAACCGCTAGTTTCAGGACTAACATTTATTAGAATTTTTTCATTTATTTTTATCCTTAGAATATAATAGCAGCGTTCGGTAACGCATTTCCATGACACCCTATATAGCAAAAAAATTTTAAAGGTGCACAATTAATTTGTATGTCCCTGTATATCTTTGGAGTTCGTTTAAAAAATATATAATACAAAAATAAAAACAAAAAAAATGTCCTAACAATCCACGTACTACATATATTATGTATAGCAATTTTATAACAATTTATATTATGTATATTATATACACTCAAGAATTGTGTGTTCTTATTTATGTACATGAAAGTTTTTTTCTTTTGTTTTGCTTATTCTTCTATGTAAACGGACGCTGGGACGTGGTGTTAGTGAAAAAGATTCAAGGTAAAGGTAATTAGATATCTAAAAGAGACTTTCAATCGAAAAAAAAAACAATGTTCTACCGTTTAAATTGTTACATAGAAGAATATATAGTTCATCGAATTATGCTTATCAACAATCCTAATATAAATTTTGCTATTTTATTTCACTTTTTTTCGTATTCGTATGTTTTATTCCTTTTTATACACAATGCCAGAATAGTCGAATAGTTCATGTCTTTTTGATATACTCTATAATACATGGTGTGTTAATTTATGGTAGATTTGCAGCATTTAAAAATTTCTAAGTTACCTACATTAATGATTTATTAAAAGGCGATTATCTTTTCTCACTGTCTATGTCTCAAGTTTGACTCCTTTCCGTGGTCCGGGGTGTTCTTTCTGTAAAAGAATGAATTAATGAATAAGTAACATTATTAAATATAGCCAAAATAATAAGACTGCAAAAAGTTCAGTCTTGCTGCTGATGATGATAGCTTGGCTATCGAAACGTGCGTCCAGTACGAATTTAGTGTTGTGGTAAGGGTTTTAGCGAGGCCTATAAGTCACCCGGACCTGACGAAATTTTTCCTGCTTTGCTACAGCAAGGTAAAGATGCAATAGCACCAGTGTTTGGGAATTTTATAGACCCATCGGGCGCGGGATTAATACCATCCGTCGGGAATGGGGGAAAGGTCGTTTTTAACCAAAACCTGGGCGATGTTCATACGCCGGGGAAAGGCATACAGGCCAAAAACCCCTATCACCCCTTCATCTTAAAGACCATGGAAAAACTGTTTGAAAAGTATGTCGGGGAAACCTCCAATAGAAAGGCCATTACATCCCAACCAGCATGCCCCCGCATTTAAATCGTGAAAGTGCCTTGCATCAGCTCGTGTCGCGGGTGGAATCCCTAAACAATCAAAAAAATTTGAAGCTGCTTTTTTACATGGGAAGGGGTTTGATAACACCTCATTTGCATCACTATTACAGGCGGGAACAGCCATGGAGAGACAACACTGTCTGTAGATGGGGGGGGCCATGCTCCATGGTAGACAAGTAGAGACAGCACTGGCAGGTGAGACAATGCAGGTGTCTGTCGCCAGAGGATCCCCGGGGGGAGGGGTATTATCACCTCTATTGTGGGATATGGTGATAGACAACGGGGATCTTGCTAAACAATGCTGGCTACAAAAAGGGATATGCTGATGATTTGTTACTCACCAGTGGGAGGAACGCCAGCATAATCTCAGAACTAATGCAAAGGCATTAAAAATGGTAGAAGTAGGGGCAAGAAGGAGAACCTTAGAGTAAATCCGGAAAAATTGCATTGTACCCTTCACTAAGAGAAGGAAATTGGAGGTTTTAAAGGGGAGCCGATTTTTTGCAACGAAGTAGTACAGATCGGTCAGGGGCTAAGTTTTTAGGTGAACCTTTTGGACCCCCAAAAAACGGGAACTCACTTTTACAAAAAATGACCGACAAATGTAAGAGGGTGTTAATGACAACCCGTAAAAAGTGGGAAAACATGGGGACTCAAACCACATATGACGTACTGGCTGTACACTACGGTAAGACCCATGATAACTTATGGCTGCCTGGTTTGGTGGCCTAAGATCCCAAAGCATGCGATAACTAGTCTCTCGAAAATTCAGAGACTGGCATGTCTTTGTATAACAGGAGCTATTAAAAGCCCCCAACAGCTGCTATGGAAACCATGCTAAACCTACCTCCTCTTGAGATTTATATCAAGGGAAAGCCAGAAGGGGGGCATACAGACTAAAAAATAAAACAACTGGAGATCCCACAGTGGATCTACACCAGAATAGAAGGGTAGTAACAAACCCTATCTATGATATGGGTAGTGATACAACAATCTCCAGGATCTCCATGACAAACCTTTCAAAGTTTTCTTGAATTGGGAAGAATGGAGGGATGGAGAGGGGAGAAAAACCCAAAAAACGTCTGGTACACAGATGGGTCCAAAACGGGGACTTCATCTGGGTTGGTGTATATGAGGAAAACCAGGGATACAAAATATGTGTATCACTTGGGCGATACACCACGGTATTTAAACAGAAATATATGCTATACAAACCCGCGCGTGGGGGAGTCTGGTCGGCGACCGCAGGGTGGGATGTGATTCTCTCTGACAGTCAGGCAGCCTTAAAGGCACTAGCATCTTATCGCATAACCTCCAAACTAGTATGGGAGTGCCTGCAAACCCTAATGGCTCTGTCTAAACACAACAAGGTCACACTGGTGTGGGTGCCAGGGCACAGGGGCATAAATGAAATTTCAGACCAGCTAGCAGGGAAGGTTCAAAAATGAATTATATAGGCCCTGAACCGGGTCTAGGTATTACAAGAGTGCAGTGCGTGGTGCAATTAATGAGTGGATTATAACACAACACCAATTAAATTGGAAACATGCAGTGGACAAAAGCACAGCAAACGGATGATGGGAAGACCGTCGCAACATCTGACTGCTGCCTGCTTGTTTAAAAAAGATACAGCTTAGAGCAGCAACATGTCATTAACAGGACATGGCTGTTTGAGAGGCCACTTGCATAAGATGGGGATCTACAAAGATGAGCCCTTTTGTAGACTTTGTGAGGAGGAGGAAACAGCCTCTCACATTATTTTCGAATGTGCAGCGTTAGCTCAACGCAGATTCCCATGCGAAGCAAATTGAACTACCAATGGAGAAAGATTTACTACAAAGGGTGTTAAGCCTGATTGCGGGGAAATAACCTGTTTTAAAAAACAAAACCGAAGCAGGAAAAATACAATAAGCTACTAAGCCAGTGTTAGGGAAAAACCAGCCCGTTGGTAGAAAATCAATCAATCAATCAAAGGGTTTTAGCGAACTGTTTCAGTGTTCCAGTGCCACAATTTTAGAGTATCCGTTTAATGCTTGTAAATATAAGCAATAAAAAATTATTCAACGAGAACTAATGTTGAAAAGGATCTTCAAGTACGTCGTGGATTTTCTTCAGCCCACACATGGTTATTGTGAAAATTCCTTATTTCTTGAGAAATTCGCTTCATCGGTAAAAAGAATCAGTGTCAGTAGTTGAGGGACTTGAACCGAAGTATGCAACATAAACTGACAGAATGCAATCCGTGGAGGAAAATCAGCAGGAAAAAGTGTTTGAACGCGTTGTATGTGGTACGGGTACAACAAATGCTCCCTAAGAATTTCCCAAACAGTCCCATTACCTACATTCAAAGTATTTCCAATTTTTCGAGTAGAAGTACCTGCATCTTCCTCTATCATGTCCAGCACATTCTCTTCTAATTTTACCGTTCTTACTGTCATTGGCTTCCTGGTCCTCCACTTGTTTTAATGTGCCTGTTTCATGAAGACGTTGATGAATACTTTGGGAAAGGGTTTTTTTATCAGGAACATTACGGTCAGGAAATCGTTCAATTTACAACCGTCTAACTTCTAATGAATTCCATCGAAGTCCTAAATGAAACGATGTCAGCTTTGGGGGCCAAGGATTCATGAAGAGGACTTCACTAACAAAAGTTTGTTTTAAAAGACAGAAAATACACGTCAATCAGTCTCAAAAATTTGAAAAATACAAAATGATCAATCAAAACGTATTCAAATGAAACCCAGTTTTAATGATTTATTTTCTATGTCTGCACTTGCCTACTGTTAGTGGATAAAACAGCCGTTCTTTGTAATCGGAATGTTGTAAAAGATAACAACGCGTTTTTACAATTTTTTTATACTCGGTAAGTCCAGGTTGTACGCCATATTTTTATTTCGGCTACATTAATAATTTCAAAAATATAAAAATTTGGGTTTTTGTCAAAAATTTTTTCTCGCTCTGTATCTTCGAAAAAAAGGGGGTTTTCAAAATTCATCAAAGGACAAAATATTCTTAGAATAGTTCATGGAATAACCCCTTGAATTTTTGCCGTATGTTTAACAAACACGCTTGCAAATTAGGAGTGCCAGTTTGTATCTTTTTAATTATGTCAGCATTGTCTCTTATCCCAATACCTTTACCAGTAATTTCTTTGACTAATTTCCACGTCGCTTTAGCTTTATTTTGAGAGGTGGTTATAAGCACGGAGTTTGCTGCACACTTCAAGTGCTGAATTTAATTTCGCAAATTTTTGCAATCTATATTCTTCTTGGCTAATCACATCCTTTAACGCATCCTCATATAGAATTCTTTTCTGGACACATTTCTGTTTGATTTCATCAGTAATCCAGTTCTTGTGATTAGTTTGTATAACTTCTCCAACAAGTCTTTTTGGACAAGTTGACTCTATTGCTCGAGAAAATAAATCGATAAATTTCAAATAGCTGGCATTTATATCAGTTTGGTTAGTTACAGGGGACCAATCGGTTGCTCGCAGATGATTGTCTAGGTTGTTTAAATTTGTTCGCATAAATTTTGAATTTTTTTATATTTACTTGCATTTGGTCTTTCAATATCAGGTGACAAAGAGATCGACAACATCTGTGCCATGTGGTCCGACAGTGCTGTAGCGACCACACAACTCTCATACCTCTCACTATCGGTAAGTATATTATCTATAGTGGTTGATGATCTGTTCGCCACCCTAGTGAAAGACGTTATAGTGATATTTAAATTATAAGAACTTGTAATATCATAGGACCGCTTTACCGCAGGATGTTCCTTCCTTTCAAAATTGATATTGAAGTCCCCACAAATAATGGCATTGTAGGTAATTTTATGTTGAAAGATATGGTGTAGAATATCTTCCAAAATTGTAAAAAAGTGTTAATATCATCTGAAGGTGGTAATGCCTCCTATTAGCATTATTTTGGTTATTGTTTCTAGGCATTTTTGAATGTGCTTTTAAGACATCATGGTAAGCCTGTAGGGATCATTTACATGTACAAGTAGCCAATGCGTAGCCAGTTTTTGTCGCTGCTTTCTCGGCGGCAGGCGTGTATCTCTTGGCACTAGATAGCGCCAAAATAAATCTCCGTGATACATAGGCGTTTCGCCGGAGTAGCGGGCTGTGTGCAAAAATCCATACTTTGAAAAACAATAAATCACTTTAAGTCGATCAACTGTTCGCTGTCATGGCTATATGCAAAATTAACAAAAAAACCACCCCCGTAGCAACCACAGACCACATATTATTTGGGTGGGAGCCACGCTCCATGGCAGACAAGTAAAGGCAGCGTTGCATGTCTTTGTATAACAGGAGCTATTAAAAGCACTCCAACAGCTGCCATGGAAACCATGCTAAACCTACCTCCTCTTGAGATTTATATCAAGGGAGAAGCCAGAATGGGATCAGACAGACTGAATAATACTAGTATCTGGAGATCCCATAGTGGGTGTGGGCACACCAGAATAGTAATATCTTTGATATGGATAGCGATACAACAATCTCCAGGATCTCCTATGACAAACCTTTCAAAGTTTTCTTGAGTTGGGAAGAATGGAGAGATGGAGACGGAAGAAAACCGAAAACCCAAATCTGGTACACAGATGGGTCCAAAACAGGCACTACTTCTGGCGTTGGTGTTTATGGGGAAAACCAGGGATACAAAGTATGTGCATCACCTGGGCGATACACCACGGTATTTCAAACAGAAATATATGCTAACAACACAGAGTATCGGCACACTCACGGCGACTGCAGGGTGGGAGGATTTGTATTCTCTCTGACAGAGAGGCTGTCTTCAGGCAGCCTTAAAGACACTAGCATCTTATCATATAGCCTCCAAACTAGTATGGGAGTGCCTGCAAAACCTAGTGGATCTGTCTAAACACAACAAGGTCACACTAGTGTGGATGTCAGGGCACGGAGGTATAGCGGGCAATGAAATTGCAGACCAGCTAGCGAGGGAAGGCTCAAAAATGAGTTATATAGGCCCTGAACCGGGTCTAGGTATTACTAAGAGTGCAGTGCATGGTACAATTAATGAGTGGATCGTAACACAACACCAATTAAATTTGGAAACATGCAGCTGGATAAAAGCACAGCAAACGGATGATGGGAAGACCGTCGCAACATCTGACTGCTGACCTGCTTGAATTAAACAAGATACAGCTTAGGGCAGCAACATGTCTATTAACAGGACATGGCTGTTTGAGAGGCCACTTGCATAAGATGGGGATCTACAAAGATGAACCTTTATGTAGACTTTGCAATGCGGAGGAGGAAACGGCCCCTCATATTATTTTCGAATGTGCAGCGTTAGCTCAACGCAGATTCGCTATGCGAACCGCAATTGAACTACCAATGGAGAAAGATTTACTACATAGGCTCTTAAACCTGATTGCGGCAACTAACCTGTTCAAGTAAAACAAAACCGAAACAGGAATAATACAATAGGCTACTGAGCCTCAGTGTTAGGGATGCAAAGACCAATCCTGCTCTGGTAAAAAATCGATCAATCAATCGCATATTATTTTCATATACTTACTGATCTGGGCTTTGGTCAGTATCGCTCTCTTCTAACTCGGTCTTATTTCGTTTCTTTTCGTATATCAAGATTATCGCGCATAAGACGAACACCTCCAAGCAGATACCTAAGAACGGCCAAAGGGCAGCGTATCTGTCTGAAATCGAAAAGCTTTCTTAGTCAAACGAACGTCCCAAACACTACAGACCCTACGAAGATCGATCTCACCTTTTATCCTAACCAAGGTATGATCTACTACGGTGTTGTTTGTGATTGGAGATCGGCCCTTGCACGTGTAGTTGCCTCGGCTGTTCATGTCCACCTTTTCGATGATCAGAATCGCGTTGGGAATCTTCTTTTCTGGATCCTCTTGAAGTTTCACATTCCCGCTACTGTTGGTGTATATTTCGTTACCTAAGACGAAATCAAAAGTTATATTTGAAAGTAGTGGCGAGTATTTTAACCAACACACAGAGAAAAGAAAGTTCTTGACTCAAACGAATGTGAATTCAGACAACCAAATCGTAATTTTCAATGGCAGCAAAGATATATTTATTTGATTTAAAGAAATAATTTTTTGACATCGTTATTTGATTCAAACATACGATCTCTTGAAACAAATAACCTCCAGTTTGATTTGAAAATATATCCGTTTGATTTAATATACGTAATATGTTTAATTCAACAATACAGTTTTTTCTTTTAAAGAACTTCGTCAGTTTGAAACAAATAATATGATCAATTCAATAAAAATTCGATTTTTTAATATGTTCCCATTTTGGGAACGTCCGCCATTAAAAGGTTAGATAAACATGTACTTGCTTATCAAAATATTTTTGTGGTTTAAAGTATGGTGTTACTTTGACAAATATTATTTTGTTGGTATTATTACGATAGATGCTTTCTTCTTTTTAGAGAAGAAAGCATCCATCATATCCTTCGTTGTGGAAATCTGGTCTTATTAGACCAATACCCAAAACGTCCAATGTTGAAGGATTTAAGGACCTTCGTCCAATCAATATATTGCCGGCTTCCTCCAAGATATTTGAACGATGTCTAGAACAACAATTACAGCTCTTTGTCAATGAGGCACAAGTGTTGCCCGTGTGTCAGTCGGGGTTTAGGACGAGTCACAGTTGCACTACTGCACTGACTCACATCGTCGATGATGTCTTACGAGCAACTGATCGTAGCGAAATTACTGTTCCCGTGTTGCTAAATTTTAGTAAGGTCTTCGATAGAGTAAATCACATTTTACTACGTATATTAGGCTCCATAGGTTTGGAAGCATCTGCTTTATCCCCGATGAAATCCTATCTATGCAACAGAATGCAACAGGTTATATTAAATGAGTCTTTGCCTGAGGAAATAAGGATCTCTACAGGGGTCCAACAAGGAGCGATTCTCAGCCCGCTCTTGTTCTTGATATACACCAGTAACCTTCCATCTTCAATTAAGCATTGTGAATACCATATGTACGCTGACGAAACGCAACTATATCTATCTTTTAACCCTTCACAATGTCTTGAAGCTCAGCGTAGTATTAACGAGGACTTGCATGATCTATCACTCTTCTGCGATGAACATCGATTGCAAATTAACCCTTCGAAAACACAAATGATAGTATTCGGACCCAAAACATCTCGTCAATCTATACAGACCTCGCTAGATATTCGCATCAAATCAAATAGAATCTTGGCCTGTTTATAGACACGTCTCTGCGGTTTAAACAGAACACTTCCCATCTTATCAGAAAGGCAGTGCTTGCTCTCAAATCTATATTTATTCATAGACATTTGTTTGACGACCACGGGTTTAAACATTTAAAATAAAGTTATTGTTTATTTTCATTTCAAGTAACACTATATTATGTACTATTGGTACTGTCTTGGTTTTGCATTATTTGTTTATTTTGTAACTGCAACATTTTGTTATTGTTATCATTCATTTGTTTCATGGCCAACTAAGATAGGTTTCTATATTATTAAGTAGGTATTTGTAACTAATAGGGAAATTATTACTGACGGTCTGTTTTCGTTATTATCTGGTAAAAGAAAAAGATATCGCTATACGATTTTCGCCACTACTTTAGTCTGTCAAAACTCTTCAAACACAACATAAGGAAAACATATTGTTGCATTTGAATATTTAGAGATAATTCAGGAAAACTCGTACAGTTGGAAATAACACCATCTGGTACGTCTCTTGAACATTAACCGATGACACAAATTACGACGTCTAAAACAACGCTGAATGCCCTTTCAAACAAGTCGACACTTCTTTAATTCCGGTAAAAACTACAGAAATTATAGCAGGTTTAATTTTACATGATTCGGCAACGCCTACTACACTTATTATTCACAATATGACAAAACATCTTTAACCAAAGCGTCGCGTAATTAACTAAGCTTTTTAATAAAGCGTTGAAAATCATAGTTAATCCTGGAACTTTTACCTGCTAATTTAAAACTTATTGAATTAGAAGAAGGGGAAATTTTAGTATCGTTTGATGTTTGTTCACTCTTCCCCAGCGTACCAATCCCAGAAACCATAGAATATTTAGTTGAACTCTTAAAACTTAACGACATTGACGACGTCAAAATCGCGGAATACAAAAGACTAACTTCTCTGTGCATGAACCAAAACCGTTTTCAAATAGGGAGCAAATATTATGAACAATTGGAGGGTACGGCGATGGGTAATCCACTGTCCCCGTTCATAGCCAACTTGTTTATGAGTAAATTTGAAACGTGTTTGAAAAAGGACACCGTGTATTTCCCTAGAATTTGGCTTAGATATGTAGATGATATTTTCGCGGTTTTTGACACTAAGAAAAGTAACATCCCGGATTTCCTCGCGACACTCAACTCAAAATTCGGATCCATTAAATTTACAGTAGAAGAAGAAGTGAACAATCAACTCCCATTTCTAGATAGCCTAGTAATTAGAAACAATAATAAAGTAGAAATAGACATCTATAGAAAAGAAACAAGCACTAATAGATTCATTATGACCGATTCGAACCACTGCGAACAACATAAAATGGCCGCGATTAGTTTCTTAATTAATAGACTAGTGAAATTTCCCTTAAACCAAAATAGGTACAAGAAAGAGCTTAAATTCATAAAAAATGTGGCTATTTATAATGGTTACTCGTCTATAGATGTCGACCGCATCCTTAAGAAAGTCCAATATAGGCATTATGTAAGAAATTCTACGACCTTGATACCAGTAGAAACGCGCGACAAGAAATTTGTGAAACTCCCCTTCCATAGAATATCGAAAGGAGTCAGTAAAGTTTTTAGGGGACAAGACATGAACGTATGTTTTAGTTCACGAAATACACTTAAGAACCTTCTTGGTAATCCAAAAGACAAACCGGACATGAAAGAAAGGTCGGGAATTTATAAAATTGCATGCAACGACTGTGATAAAGCCTACATTGGACAAACGAAACGAGCGATAGGTATTAGATTTAATGAACACATGAGATGCTATAGATTCGGTCGAACAGGAGCGTCAAGTGTAGCTGACCATATGAATAACACAGGACATGTAATCAAATTGGAAAATCTCAAATTAATTAAAAACGTAACTTCACCTCGGGAATTGGACGCATTTGAGACAATGTACCTTAAGAAAGAGATGCAACATTCGCAGGTCATGAACAAGGATAATGCTCCACTTCATTTCTCTTGCTTGTTTGATTTATTAGGGTAAAAGAACCTTTCAGTTTACACTTGACGAAGACCGAGTCTCGGTGTTCTGCAATTTATGTTTGATTTGTTTAGTATCCTTAGAGTGCGTAGATAGAGAATTAGCGGGAAGTAACCTTCCTTTCGTCTCGCTCTTTTCTACGAGGGCGGGATAAAACCCTTGGCCGTTTCATATATACCCAGCATGTTAGAGTTAAGCGATAGAAAAGTAGGTATTTGGAAATAGATATACACAGTTACATGTTTAGACACATTTGTACATATATACCCTTCTTTTTCTCGAGAGGAGGGATAGGCATGCATGGTAGAATTAAAGTAAAAGTTTTTAGTTTTTTCGTTCAGATTTATTCGGTAACCCGGTTGAAAATGGGGGCCCAGTGAGCCTTTGAAACAGCTGTTCCGAATTAATTAATAACATTTTGTGTGGTGAGGAGTGTGCCGATACTCTCTGTTGTTTGTAAAACTTATTGTTGAAACTAGCAACCGCGCCCCCTAGCGGTCAAGTTTGGAATTTAAAAATATTTTCATTAAGTTTCCCTTTACTCATGAAAATTTTTTTCCCATTACTATAGCTACTGTAGTTTCCAAGATATCGCCGGTCTCCCTCTTAGTGGGACACGCTACGTACTTATTTGATTCAAGAACTTTTTTTTCTCTCTGCGCTATATACGATCTTAATATTTTATTTTGAACTCAAATTTCCCGCCGTTAACATTCCGACTTTGTCAAATCTACTATAGAAAAGGACTTGCTTCTTTTCAAAAACGAGTTATAGCGTTGCAATAATTTTATAATACATTTAATCACACAATCTCACCTATTTCCCAACTGATGTACGGGGCAGGTTTTCCGGATGCATGGCAGGTAATTCGCAGCTTTTCACCTTCGACGACGTTCAGGTTATCTTGCGTTTCTACGTCTATGTTACCTGCAAGAAAGCGTTTGCTAATTCACTTAAAAATTAATCATTATTTTCTAGATCACATTATTAAACGCATTTTACGCCATTGAAAATAAATTTTTCAAACAAAACAATGAAAAAAAAAATGCGAAAAAACAGAAAAAGTACCTACTTGCTGCTAAGATTGTTGTGTTATTTTGTCGCATGCCTCCTAAGGTGAATATACAGCTGTAATATCCGGCATCGTTATCGTTTCCGCTCAGTACGCGGACAGTGTAATTGGTTGGTGTTGATTCGATTAGAATTTTGTCCTTTTTCTGTTCTAGTTTCACGCCATCTTTCTCCCTAAACAAGAAAACGAATTAAATCAAGTTGAGCTCATAGCATTTTATAACATGAAATATCATCAATCCTGTACAGGGTGAGTCAACGATAGAGTAAAGTAAGTTTATGATTAGAGTTTGTTAAAAAGGTGGTACCGGACGGCAGTAGCGTAGCGGTAGCGGCGTGGGTAGGGGTAATTTTCAACTCGTAGTCGATCCCGACAGTACCGCGAGAGAGTTCAAAGCGACAGTGAATAAATATCAGGGACCGAAAAATATCAACCAGCTAACCTGGAAAAATTTGAAATAAGATTATTAATTTAGAAACAGTATTCCATACTGGCAATTTTTATGATTTTATTTTTGTTAAGTGCTAGTATCTAATGGACACTTTCGTCTTTTTTGGGTTAAGTACGTTCCCTCATGGAAGCTACCAACATCTATGCAATTACGATACAATTTGCCACGTGCAAGGTACAGTAAAGGAATGTATAAAAGACCTGTTGAGAAATAAGGAAATCTGCCGATGTGTGGATGAAACAACTGATGCTCAGAAACACAGCGCCATTCATGTTGTAGCGCGTCCTTTAAAACGTGATGGTCCACCAGCTTCATTGCTGTTATCCAGTAAAAGGATTCAGAAAACATACAGAAACCGTTGTCAAGATAATAAAAGATTCGTTGAGAGAATTTTGTATCCCAGGAACCCAACTCACAATGTTCGTTACTGACGGAGCCGCAACGATACTGAGAGTTGGTAGGATTATGAAAATATGCTTTCCGACTCTTCTTCACATAACATGCCTCATGCACGCATGTCACCTCGTAGCAGAAACCATTCGAAAGACGTATCTGATGGTGGATAAGTTAATAGCATCTACCAAAAAAGTGTTCATCAAATCTCCCAAACACATCCGTGTATTCAAACAATTGTGTCCGAAATTACCACCACCTCAGCCTGTAATAACGCGATGGGGAACATGGCACCAGGCAGTATCTTACTATCAGAAATATTTTTCACAAGTGAAAAATGTCATCTTGAAACTTGATTCAAATGACTCTGCAGCAGTTCGAGATAGTCAGCAACTTTTTTCCAATTCGGTCGTTCAACAACAAATAGATGAAATTTCCGTGAACTATTCTGAAGTCGCACAAGCTATTGAGCAATTAGAAAGCAGTCACTTTTCTGCACGAGACGCATTAAATTGCATAAACAATTTACAAGCCGCTCTAGAAAACTTGACGAACACCATAGGAGTCGATGTTGCACAAAAATTTGGTGCAATTTTAACGAAAAATCCCGATTTACAAAAGGTTCGGCCTATAACTGAAAATCAAGAGTGCCCAGATGAGGAAAAGGAATATCTGACATTTGCAAATCTTACTTCGCTGGATGTCGAACGATCGTTTTCGAAGTATACGACAACGTATCGACAATGGAAGCGTTGCTGATGTTGCAATTCACGCAGCTTACCAGGGCGGTTGCCAAGCCACAGGGAATCAAGATGACAGAAAAAGGTAACAATATTTTTCACTAATATTGTATATTACGTACCTACTTTTATGCGGTACGCCACTGCCGGTATCACCTTTTTAATAAACTCTAAATATAACCAAATTATCGCCCACATCCAACAGTTATTAACGAAAACATTTATTTGGTAAAGAAGTGCAGTTTTTATTATTTATTACATACAGTAAAGAAAGGAAAATAACGTTGTCATCTATTGTTCTTGTTAAAAATAACAAACATAAAATTTCCCATTGTGCAAACCAACACAATAAATACCAATTTAATCTTAATTTTATAAGGATTACGTCTGGCAGAGATATATAGCGTATAGATAAACAAAACTTGTATTGTATTCAGATTCATCTCACTTCAAATCAGGGGCGGCTGATGCACTGTGGCTGACATTCAAACACTTTAGGAGCTCACTGTATACTTATAGACATTGAAAACATTTTTCTTATTGTAACATTATCTACGTCAACGTTATAATCTAAGTATAATTTGACTTCTTCTACAATTGCTAGTCACAGAATGTTGAAATAGATGTAACAAATTTTAATACAAAACAAAAAATTAAATCTTCTCTTTTACTAAGCAACATTGGTGTAGTAATGATCCGCCGTTGGACCAGTTTTATTTTTATTATTTATTGACGACATCGTTGAGTTTCTGGGAAACTACACTGTGGTGTGTTATGCGGACAACACAACGTGGGGGCCACAATGAGCAGGATTAGATCGAATGTACAGCTGGTGTTGTGCAAATGGACTCCCCTTAAATTTTGACAACACTAAGTAAAAGGTACCCCAAAATTCACGCAAGATTTGTGCGGTAAAGTGTTGCCAAAGAAAAAAAAAGACAGCGTGACAGTTCAGGGTTTTTAAAAAATGGAGTTAAAGAAAGAACAACGCGTCTTCATTGTTGAGCAATATTTTTAAAAATAATAAATGTCAGGCAGCTACAATTCGCAATTTTCGTACAAAAACTTCATCAACTGTGACGAGATTAATTAAAAAATTCAAGGAGACTGGATCAATTAGTGATCTTAGGCACTCTGGCCATTCTTCAACAAGTCGTTCAACGCAAAACATCGAAGCAGTTCGTGAGAGTGTTGCTGAGAGTCCAGGAACATCAATTTCGCCTCATGGTCGAGAATTCATTTCTTTAAGTTCTCTACGGCGTATTCTCACGAAAGATTTGCATCTTCATGCTTACAAAGTTCAATTGACTCAAGAACTGACGCCTACTGACCATGCACAGCGAAGAGAGTTCGTTGAATGGATTATGGAACAACAAGTGGATGCTGACTTTTCCTAAATTTAGTTTGGCAATTCACAAAATTTTGAATATTTTGTAGAACTCTAAGCGGTGTTCTGGGAAATTTTACCTTAAACGGCCCCCCCGATCAAATTGACCGGTACTTTAAAAAAAATGTTTTGAAAATTTTTATTTGTAAATTTTTTTTTTTGGTTGCAACTTTTGAAAAAACTAAACATTTGGCATGTACCGCATGTAAATATATACAAAACCCAAACATTTATTACATAAAAAACAAGGCATATAACTGCATCAACCGATCAGAGTTTTTTTCCCTTTTGTTAGTACTTGTGTCGACATGTTCAGCCTTCCCCTCGACAAAGAACCTTTTCTCTGTGCTCTTTTTAGTGTCGCATATGCGCAGACTTAATTTGGCGCATGCTAAAAATTTTTTGCAAGTTTCAACCTGCACTATTGTGAACATATAAAAAGATCGGCAGTACTTTGAAAGTGCATTCGTCCTGTTTAATTAGACTGAACAGTATGTGGTCCAGTAAAGGCCTCTCGGCTGCACAAGCTTTAGCGTATTTAGACAAACTGGAAAATCTTTCACCAGGAAATTCGAGAATGATTCAAAATCAGTTTGTTCGACAGTGTAAACGAAATTCTTCCGAGTTGTTGCGAGTGAGGAACAAAATAGTGACGAATCTGACAATGACCAGTTTGCGATGTAACGGTTGCAGTGACTAGTGCTAGTTCCAGTGATAAGCAGGAAGTGAAAACGTTTGGTCGTTCTAATCGCCAGCAAAAGAAACCAACAGAAAAAGGATTTTCCTTCAATCTTGGTGCAGTTTGCAAATCAAAAAACAATTTCCAGTGGCAAGTAATTTTTGCGAGTCAGCCTACTGCAGGCAGAAAAACCCAACCCAATATATTCAGGGACAATCCAACGTCAACAGGCTATGCAAAACAAAAAGTAACTGCAGAAAATGTGAGTAGTTTCTGGAGGTTTTTATCGATGACTCCCTGCTGAGACACATAAAACAATGCACCGAGGCTGAAGCTAGAAGACAACTAGACAGTCAAGACTGGGAAATCTTGGAGATTTAGAATCCTTTATTGCCATTCTATACGCACGGGGGCGGGGTTCCCGTCACTTAGAATTAATTCCCGTGGTCTAAAAAATGAGGGAAAATCTTTTTTTAGTCAAATGATATCTAGAAACAAATTTAGAGAAATCATGCGATATCTCAGATTCGATCTCAAGTCTACAAGGAAAGAAAGATTGGGAAAATGACAAGTTTGTTTAGTTTCTGAAATATGGCAAAAATTGCTTACAATCGCAAAATTTGTTATGTGCCTGGAGAAAACAACAATAGACGAACAACTTTTTTCCCACAAAAGCAAGATGCGATTTACGCAATATATGTCCCAAAAAATCAAATAAGTTTGGCATTAAATTTTTTGGGTTTCTGTTGACACTGAAACTAAATATATGTTGAATGGCTTCCCATATTTAGGGAAAAGGGGATTGAGACCAATAGGGTAACCACTTTGAATACGTCGTTCTAAAAATTTTTAGAGCCTTACACCAAAGAAAGGGGAAAAAACGTAAAAAGGACAATTTTTTCATTTGGAACTTGCAAAAAAATTAGAAAATAAACACCACAATTGCTCCGTTAATGCAGTCAGTAAAAGTTGGGTGTTGAACTGGATGGTGATCTGAGATTTAAGAAACATGTTTTGTTTCTCGGGCTGGCTTATGCAAAACTTAAGGTACTCTACGGTAGCAGGGGGTTCAGCCCTGGGCTGAAGAGGTGCTGTGCGAGCATTGGTACTTTCTCATTTTAATTATTGTGACACTGTGTATGGCCCATGTTTAGACTCTATTGATACAAGACGAAACAGAAAGCGCAAAATTTTTCTTAGGGGTTTATACACGGGAATAAGAAGACCTCATCCGATTTCACATACTCTAAAATATAACATTGGCTGAACATGGCGCATCGCAGATCGTTGCATTGCAGTCCTTTCCCTAAGATTATTCTCTCCGATCACCCAGTATTTGTATTCCAAAATATCTTATAGAACTGATGTTTTAATTTAACCGAGTTTAGAAATTTCTCTCTCCCCCCTACATCGGACGGCTTTGTTTACTAGGTCCTTTTCATATAATATTGTTAAGATTTATAACGCTTTACCCAACCGGGTTCAAGCGGCTGCCTATTCGAATGTTCAAAATCAGGGTAAAAACTTACTACTATGGGGGCCAGTGACTGCATCTGCTTTTGACTTGATTCTCTGCATTGCAACAGTTATTTTATTTCATTTTTTTTCTTACTTATATTCTATATACTCATTCTATGTGCGCAAACCTACTACCTATAGATAGTGCTTGTTACCTACGCGTGTGTGTGGTTCTCTACATGCGGGTCTAGGGGAAGATCAGTAAACTTATTGCTGACCTAGATTCTTTTGCTCCAGTATTGCATTTGTCCTTATCTAACTGATACAATTAACACTATTATATATTAAGATACGAGTCCAATGTTTTTGTACAATTTTCTACTTTATTTCTAATACTGGCACAATAAACGAACGAATATTATTATTATTATTATTATTAATTGTTGGAACTGTGAACAGGTCGAGAAAAGAAATTCCCGAAGTAATCAAAAAAAAGCGAAGGTTCTTCATATGAAACTGTTTTATTCACAAGTAAAGAAATACCGTTTTTTGCACTTTGACAGTGCGTATCGCTACAAACAAAAATGTCTTCCTTTTAAGTACGCAACATCCAACAGTTTCGATTGATGCTGGCATTAAAGAAAAAGCCAGAAACAGTTTTATACTGTAATAGCACAAAATATGGCGTTAACGTAGTAGATCAAATGGCCCGAAAATACAGCGTGAAGGCACCCTCGAGAAGACGGCCAGTCCATGTTTTTGTATAATATATTGGATCTCACTGGCAAAAAAATAAAACGTCGCGACTTAATTCTGCAATTAGCAGAAGAACTCTCGCAACAGTCCAATAACAACGAAGAAGACCCTCAGGGGAGGGAACATCGAACCAAAATGCAACAAGAACTTACGGGCTGGATCAAAAACAGATAAGGCCCTCGCAAAAGACGTACATGTCAAGAAAAGAAATGTGAAAATAAGACTACGGATAGATGTAAGTGTTATGTGCTAACTTCTGAATTACTAGAGTATATATATAATCTGTATGTGTGGGATACGCACGTTGTTCTTAGGTAACCTGCAATATCCATTTGTCTTCGTTAATTAAAACATATTAAAAGTAATCTCCGTATTTTATTCCAAATACACAACATATAATTGGCGACGAGTGGACCCATAGTGAATTGAGAATATACTGGTTGTGTAAGTTAAGTAAAAGTTGAACATCGCGTGGGTTAGTTAGTGCAACTCAACTTGTGGAAATGGCGCGAAATAATTTTAGCGAATATAACGAAGCGGTAGAACCATTTGAATGTTGGGAAGAAAGATTGCAGCAATACCTTATTGTAAATGAAGTGAAAGAGGAAATTCAAAGTCGCAAATTTGATATACCTACTAGGTTCTAAGTCGTATGCAGCATTAAAGACAGCACTATATCCAGACACGCCCAAAAGTAAAACCTATAAAGAGTTAGTAGATACATTAAAGTCAAAGTTTAAACCTACAGTAAGTATTATTGTGGAAAGGTATAAATTTCATAATAAAAGGCAACAGGAAGGTGAGAAAAAAATAGTTGATTATGTAGCATCGTTAAAGAATTTGGCAAAATCATGTAAATTTGAGGAATTTGGACCAAGCTTTAAGGGATAGGCTTGTATGTGGTGTGTACGATTTAAATATACAGAAGAAATTACTCGGAGAACCAGAAACTCTTTCATTTAAAGTCAAGCATGCACTATCGCATTGAGTCTAGAGACTGCAGACATACAAAGCAAATTAGTGCAGGGTTCAGTTCCAGTGTCATTAAAGCAGTTGTCAGTAACAAAAGGGCAGAAGCAGCCAGGAAGCAAGGGAATCTAGCAAGAAAGGAGGTAATGAAAACCGAGCATGTTATAGATGTGGTCGGATTTCATAATCCAAAGTCATGTCTGGCGCGGAATTGGGAATGTTATAGTTGTAAAAAGAAGGTCATATTAGCTCATGTGCCAGAAGATGAAGAAGAAAGCATTAAACAAGGTTGAAACAGAAGAATTGGCAAACGGGGAAAGTAAGACTCTATTGATTTGGGTTCTTAGGAAAGCTAAGCACACTTGATAGTGAAAAACCAGCCGGGGTGTTAGTTGAAATCAAAAGGGGATAAAGAAAAATTGGAAGTGGATACTGGTGCATGTAAGACGGAAATTTTTATGAAATAGATTTTAACCCCGGGGGGCCCGGGGGGGGCTTTTTTTTTTCGGGAAATTTTTTTCTGTTGGACCCGAACGGAATTTTTATTTTTCCCGCCCAATAGGGAATATTTATTAAAAAAATTTTCCTGGCGTTCACTGACTTTATTTGTTACTTTGTTAACGTTAATATTCCATAAACATTTCTTTTTTATTTTTTTTTTTTAAATATTTATTTCCATGTCTTACATTTATTACGTTCGGGTCAATATGACCCGACAGTCATTAACCTTATATACCTGGGATATTTTTTTCGCATTTGTATTATTTATTATTATATATAACACAATTGTGCAAAAAACGGTCCATTTTGCGCGTAATATGATAGAAACTAAAAAAAAGTTTTATTTTTTTATCTTTTTTTTTTTCTTGACTGTCACATATTACTTTCTTACTTTTCTTGTTTACGTATATTCAAGCTCAAACGTGTTACAACGGGCAAAAATTTTTGTTTATACTCGTTTATATCATTTTTAAAAATGTATTATAAAAATTTTTCTTTTTGGGTATTCTCCGGACTTAATTAAATCTTGGTTTATAAAACGTTGAAATTTGCTTGTTAGTTTTACTCTCGATTTCAACATGGCAAGTCGAAGCCCACTGGTGATGCAGAACTGCTAGCTCTTGCACAATCTTCTGATAGTGGTGAATCTGTTTCTGAATTTGAAGACCCATATAAGTGATGTGTCGGAAAGTGATAGTTTTAAAAAAAATCGTAAAAAATTTAAAATTTTTTGGAAAAAATTTAAACTTCCACCTCAGCAACGTGGCCTTTTTTGTGCCGCCAAGGGTGATTCGCACTCCTCCCGGGAATTACAAAATATGCATGCGCGAAATTACAGAAAAAAAAGTGCATTTAAAATTTTGTATTTTTACCTGCGACCCAAAAAGGAAAGTGATAAAGATGACAAATATTGAAGGATTACGAGTTAACGATACAAAGTGGAAAGTTTTGGATATCCATTTTAAGCAATTGGTTTTTTGTTACTTGCCGGCGTCTACCGATCGCACGGGGGAAACTAAAAAATTTGTTTTTCAAAGAGGCAACCATGTCTCTTAACAATTCAGCATGATATCCCGTGTGATTCGCTTTGTGACAAGCTACACGCCGGGAAAAGAAGACGTACTGGATAAATTAGCGGCCATAAAACTTTTGGGGAAAAGGGGTAGAAAATCTTCCCAAGTTATATAATCCTGGAGAAAATGTAACGGTGGATGAACAGTTAGTTTTTGGGAGTCGCTGCCCTTTAAAAACAATATACCTACTAAACCGGCGAAATTGGTATCAAGATTTGGACCCCTGTGACGGGGAAACATCTTATGCATTGAAAGTACAAGTTTACACAGGAAAGGGAAAAAGGGGCCCCCCAGAAAAAAAACCCGGGGATGCGGGTGGTTTGCGATCTCACCAGCGAACTAAAAAGGACGTAATGTGACGTGTGACAATTTTTTCACATCAAAAACCCCAGGACAGTTACTGCTGAAAAGAAAAAATTTCGATGGGGAGGGGAAATGTTAGAAAAAATAAGGGAACTTCCTCAGCCCCAAAAGCTAACAAAGACGTACAAGCAGTTCTTTCTTTTTCACAAATGATACAACTGTCGTAAATTATGTACCAAAAAAAGGGGAAGACCGTGATCCTTATGAGCACATTGCATCACAAAAAATTAGTGAAAGAACGATCGGAAACCTCATATAATACTAGACTACAATGCAACTAAAGGGGCCGTTGACACTCTCGATCAATTAGTGGGCACATATCTTGTAAAAAAAAAATCCCAAACGCTGGCCTATGATAATTTTTTATAACATGCCAAGAAAATTTCAAACACAATGCGTATGTATTTGGACTGCTGCGAATCAAATTGGAACAACAATAAACTAACAAAAAAAAGACTATTTCTAAAAAGAATTAGGGAAAATCGCTCATAAAATTACATATGGAGTCAAAAGCGTACCTACCCAGGGGGGAAGAAGCTCGCAAATTGGTAAAAGCTCAAAAAACGAAAAATCAACATATAGCCCCAACATCAAATGAACCCTCAACAGCAGCAACATTAATGTAAAACGTGCACGATGCAAATTTTTTCCTCAACTAATGACAACAAAACAAATATTTCATTTTGTAAATGCAATAAACATCTCTGTAAGAAGCATGTACAATTCTTTTGCCCAAATTGTGCTCCATTTAAACTTTTTTTAAAATAAATTTTTTTTATTTAAGTGTAAGTATTTCTTATTAGAACATGTAGATTTCTATTTTTTATAAATAAAATATTTCTTTTAAAACAGTACACTTATTTTTTTTTGCAAATAAGGGTTCGGGTTAATTTTTGGAAAAAACCCAACCGAAAAACAAACCGTTTTTAAGGAAAGTAAATTTTTAAAAACCAAAAAAAATTTAAAAAAAGGAAGGGTTTAAAAAAAAAAGGTTTTTTTTGCCCTTTCAAATTGGAAAAAATACTATTTGTGCGTTAGACACTAATTTTGTACACGATTCAAATATGTCAAAGTCAGAGGTAAAAAAAAGTTTTTTAAAAATTTTTCAGTTGATCCAAAAGCTTTTATTAAAAATTTTAAAGTTGAATTTAAATTAAAGCAGAATTTTACTCCTATTTTCCATAAAGCATAATTTTTTCTTTTTAAACTAAATGGGAAAAGGGAATTTAAAAAGTTAGTTAAATCAGGGGGTTTTAAAAAAAGTGAGTCGTTTTGGGAAAATCCCATTTTTTTGTAGTCCGAAGAAAAATTCTAACGAAATCCCGAATTTGCGTTGATTTTAAGAAAACTTTGAGTAATTGAAACTGACCATTCCTTTACCAATACCAAATGACACATTTGCTAACTTGGGGAAAAAAAATTTTTTCCGGGAATTGATTTGAAAAAGGGTTTTTCAACAGTTACAAGTAAATAATACCGCCAAAAAATTACCACGATAAATACCCACTTGGGTTTCTTTTTAAAATTTAAAAGGTTGACGTATGGTGTGAGTTCAGCCCCCGGTATATTTCAATCAATTATGGATGGGATTTTGGCCGGATTACCTGATACTTACTGTTATCTTGATGATATTTTAATAGCAGGTGCCCTTAAATGAATGTCAAAGAAATACCTAAATGTCTTCCCAAACGACTAGACGAGTATAATGTCAAAGTGAATGAAAAGAAAGTAAATTTTACAGATCGTCTGTTGAATTTCTAGGTCCATAATTAGTGAAACAGGGAAATAAAATCCAACAGAAGAAAAAATTTAATAGTATTTTGGATCCCAAGACCGCAAAAAAAGTACACAGTTAAAATCGTATTTGGGGGTTTCTAAACTATTATGCAAAATTTTTTCCCATGTTGTCCCTAATTAAAGCCACTATACGATCTTTTTAAAAACAAAAGTAAACTTTGATTGGTCTCCAAATTTTGGGGTATTGTTTTAAGAAAGCAAAAATTATTATTGAGCAATAAAGTACTAGTCCAAAACCCAAAACTTACCTATTTTTATC
>JAROYD020000003.1:932000-952887 GCA_029618875.2 Dynastes tityus
TTATTGTGGAAAGGAAAATTTCATAATAAAAGGCAACAGGAAGGTGAGAAAATAGTTGATTATGTAGCATGTTAAAGAATTTGGAAAATCATGTAAATTTGGGGAAATTTTTTGGACCGCTTTAAGGGGATGGTTGTATGTTTTTACGATTTAAATATAAAAAATTACCGGAGAACCAGAAACTTTTTAAAGTCAAATGATACGATTGAGTTAGAGACCGAATACAAAGCAAATTGGGCGGGGTTCATTCCAGTGTCATTAAAGCAGTTGTAGTAAAAAAGGGGCAGAAGACCAGGAAAAGGGAATCTAGAAGAAAGGAGGTAATAAAAACCAATGTTATAGATGGTCTTTTTAAAACCCAAAAGTCGTTGGCGCGGAATTGGGAATGTTATAGGAAAAAGAAGGGTCATATTAGCCTAGTGCCGAAGATAAGGAAAGCATTAAACAAGGTTGAAACAGAAGAATTGGCAAACGGGGAAAGTGAAGACCCTTTTGATATTGGGTTCTTAGGCAAGCGCACATTGATAGTGAAAAACCAGCCAGGGTGTTAGTTAAAACGAAGGGATAAAGATGAATAGGGGGAAGTGGATACTGGTGCATGTAAGAGGGGGGTAATTCGAAAAAAATAGATTTTAAAAACCCTTTGGGGACTGTTCGGGTCTATTTGCCGAACAAAATTTTTGTTTGCAATATGAATATTTTTTAAAAAAATTTTCCCCTGGGTTCATGACTTTATTTGTTACTTTGTTAACGTTAATATTCCATAAACATTTTTTTTTTTTTATTTTTGTTTTAAATATTTTTTTCCCTGTCTTACATTTATTACTTTCTCTTTGACCCGACAGTCATTAACCTTATATACATATATCTAGGATATTTTTTTTCGTTTTGTATTATTTATTATTATATATAAAAATTGTGCAATAATAACGGTCCATCTCGCGCGTAATATGATGAAACTAAAAAAATGATTTATTTTTTTTTATCTTTTTGTTTTCTTGACTGTCACATATTATTTTTTACATGTTCTTGTTTACGTATATTCAAGCTCAAACGTTTAAACGGAAAAAAAATTTGTTTATACTCGTTTATATCATTTGATAAATGTAGTATGACAACTTTTGCATTTTTTGCGCGGTACGTCTGGGACGTTGCCCCATCGTCATATCTTAGTTATAAACTTGCACTGAATTTGCTTGTTAGTTTTACCCCGATTTCAACATGGCAAGTCGAAGACCACTGAGGATGCAGAACTGCTAGCTTTTGCAAATCTTCTGATAGTGGTGAATCTGTTTCTGAATTGAAGATATATAAGTGATGTGTCGGAAAGTGATAGTTTTGATCGTAAAAAATTGAATGGAATTTATTCCACCTCAGCAACGTCCGTTTTTGTGCCGCCAATGTGATTCGCATTTGCAGGAATTACAAAATATGCATGCGCAAATTACAGACATAAAAAGTGCATTTGAAATTGTATTTTTACCTGCGATCAAAAAGGGAAGGATAAAGATGACAAATATTGAAGGATTCTTTAAACGAAAAAGGGGAAATTTTTGGGGAAGTCCCACTTTTCGTTACATTGGTTTTTTGACTTCCGGCGTCTCCCGATCGCGGGGAAAAAAAAGTTTGTGGGACAATGATACTTCGAAGATTTTTCGAGCAACCATGTCTCTTGAACAATTCAGCATGATATCCCGTGTGATTGCTTTTATGAAAAACTAAAGCCAGGAAAAAAACGTACGATAAATTAGCGGCCATAAGAGACATTTGGGAAATTTGGGGAGAAAATCTTCCCGTTTTATAATCCTGGGGAAAAAGTAAAGGGGGATGAAAGTTTGTTGCATTTAGAGGTCCGCCCCTTTTAAGCAAATATACCTACTAAACCAGCGAATATGGTATCAAGATTTGGACTCTCTGTGACAGTGAAACATCTTATGCATTGAAAGTACAAATTTCAAGGAAAGGAAGAAAAGGGGCTCCCCCAGAAAAAAAACAGGGCATGCGGGGGGTTTGGGTCTCCCAGCGAAAAAGAGGACGTAATTTACGTGGACAATTTTTTTACACATACAACCTAGGGCAGTTTCTGGAAAAGAAAATTACGATTGAACCAGAAAAAAAAAGCCGGAACTTCCCCAGCCAAAGCTAACAAAGACGTAATAGCAGTTCTTTCTTTTTCACAAATGATACAACTGTCGTAAATTATTCCGGGGGTAAGAAATTTTTCCTTATGAGCACATTGCATCACGACAACAAAGTTTGTGAAAGAACTGATGAAAACCCCATAAATACAGCCCAAAGAATAAAGGGGCCGTTGCACCTCGATCAATTATGGGCCCTATACTTGTAAAAAAAAATCCAATCGCTCCTATGATAATTTTTTATAACATGCTAGACATTTTTACAATGCGTATGTATTGTGGAGGGAATCCAAATTGAACAAAATAAACAACAAAAAAAAACTATTTCTAGAAGAATTAGGAAAATCGCTCATAAAATTACATATGGAGTCAAGAGCGTACCTACCCAGGGAAAGAAACTCGCAACATAGGGGAAAAACTCAAAAGCGAAAAAACAACATAAGCCACAACATCAAATGAACCTCAACAGCAGCGAACATTAATGTAAAACGTGCACGATGCAAATTTTGTCCGTCAACTAATGACAACAAAACAAAAATTTCATGTGTAACATGCAAAAAACATCTCTGTAAGAAGCATGTACAACGCCCAAATTGTGCCCATAATCTTTTTTTAAAATAAGTACTTTTTTTTTTAAGTGTAAGTATTTCTTATTAGAACATGTAGATTTCTTTTTTAAAATAAAATATTTTTTTAAAACAGCATTATTTTTTATTGCAATAAAGGGGTTTGGGGCATATTGACCCGAACGATACACGTGTAGAGTAAATTTAAACAGTACAGCAGGGTTAAATAAGTTATGCCCTCATTGGAAAAAATACTATTTTCGTTAGAAAACTAATTTTGTACACGATTCAAAATGTCAAAGTCAGAGGTAAAAAAAGTTTTTTAAAAGGGATTTTCAGTTTATCCAAAAGCTTTTATTAAAAAAATTTTTAAATTGAATTTAAATTAAAGCAGAATTTTATCCATTTTCCATAGAGCTTATAATTTGGCTTTGCTTTAAAATCAAGGTGGAAAAGGAATTAAATGGTTAGTTAAATCAGGGGTTTAAAAAAAGGAGTCATAGTAATTGGGCAAGTCCCATTGTTGTAGTGCCGGAAAAAAATTTAACGAAATCAGAATTTGGTTGATTTTAAGAAAAACATTAACAGAGAATTGAAACTGACCATTCCGGTTACCAATCCAAATGACACATTTGCTAACTTGAGAAAAAAAAATATTTTACCGTAATTGATTTGAAAGGAGCTTATCAACAGTTACGTAAGTAATACCGCAAAAATTTTACGAAAAATCCCCACGGGTTTTTTTAGATAAAAAGGGTTGACGTATGGGGGAGTTCAGCCCCAGGTATATTTCAATCAATTATGGATGGTTTTTTGGGCCCGGATTCCCTGATTTTACTGTTATCTTGATGATATTTTAATAGCAGGTGCATCATTAAATGAATGTCATAGAAATCCCCAAAACCAAGCGACTAGACGAGTATAATGTCAAAGTGAATGAAAAGAAATGTAATTTTAAACGTCTGTTGTTTTCGGTCACAAATTAGTGAAGCAGGAGTAAGTCCAACAGAAAAAAAATTGAATAGTATTATGGATGCCCCAAGCCCGCAAAATAGTAAAAGTTAAAATGTATTTTTTTGCTAAACTATTATGAAAAATTTTTTCCCTATGTTGTCAATAGATTAAACCCAAATTAAGATTTTTTTGTAAGGCAAATGTAAACTTTGATTGGCTCAGGTTGAGTATTTTTTTAGAGAAAGCAAAGAATTATTATTGAGCAAAAAGTACAGCCCATTAAAACCCAAGCTTACCTATTTTTATCACGCGATGCGAGTTCGAGGAGTGGGGCAGTACTTAGTCATGTACTTGATGGAAGGATAGACCAGTGCTATTTGGTCGAGTACATTGTCGCCAAAGAACGAAAGTATTCCCAAATCGAGAAAGAAGCGTTAGCTATATTGTTTGCAATAAAGAAATTTCATAAATATATACGGTAGGAAAAGATAGTAAGTGATCATCAACCTTTGAAGTTTATTTTTGGCCAAAATAAAGGCATCCCAACAGCTGCTTCAGAATAAGAGGGGGGCCCAAAACATTGTCGGCTATAATTAGACATATAAAAGGAAAGGAAATTTAAATTTAAATAATGCGGATGCTTATCCAGATCACCCGAAAAACCGAAAAAACAAGATTTCGGATACACTATATTCATTTAGTTTATATGAAACGATGCCCTTAGACCAACAGACGTTGCTGAATCTAAAAATGCGATACAGTTATATGTAAAGTAATGGATCTCACGCTAAGAGGATGGCCAAACTAACCACTGACAGTGATTTGAAACCGTTTTATGTAAAACGACACGAATTATCTGTTGAAAGAGGTTGTTCTTTTGGGGAAGTAAAAAGTACCCCAAATCACTTAGATCAAAGTATTAATCTAGTGACGAAGAACATTTAGGAATAGTACAAACAAAAATGTTATTGCGTTCGTCGTGCTGGTGGCCTTTTAATGACGATATCGAAGAAGTTATTTAACTGTGACGTCTGTCAGAAACTCAAAATTTTTTTCGAACAACGATTTTATATCATGGCCAGTAGCTGTTTTCCCATAGATCCCGGACTTTTTCAAAATATGGCAGAAATTTTTGTTTTTTGGGGATAGAAAACTAAAGGGATAGACGTTAAATTAATGAAAATTCTGAAACTGAAAGAGATATTGTTTAAAGGGATTGCCATTAGAATTTTAACGACAATTCCCCCTTTTTAATTCAGTTAAGTTCGTTCCCTTTTTGCCAACCCCATGGTATCCCGAAAAGCACCCCCGTATCATCCGCAGTCGAATGGGAGTCCCAAAAGAAGTGTTCAAACTATTAAAAAAGTTTGGAAAAAATTTTATTTGGTCGGGGGTCAAAATAAGAAATGAATTGGAAAAAGATAGTAAATTTTTTATTTACTTATCGTAACACTCCAACTGCGTCGAGGGGGAACAAGTCCTCGAGTCCATATTTAAATTCAAACCTGGACACGACTTGATTTTAAAACCTCTTTTCGGCAAAATATTAAGAAAAAAGGTAAAATACGCTTTTTAGTTCTGAAGAGTCTGTATATGAAAACGTTAATAAAGAGAACCATACAACTGGACATTAGGGAAAATATTTAAGGTTAAGTTAACATATCTAGTTAATGTTAAAATATTAAAAAATATGTTCACTATAGTATGTTACGAAATTCAGCCCATAACAAGTAATAACAACCCAGTTACACTTTTTCCCTGATATTGAAGTGAAAGAGTTGATACACCCGTTTCACCCATTCGTGAATTACCTACGTCACATAATAGTAATACTGATACTGTAAGTGGGGAAGCTGAGTTTTTGGGATCTGATGTCGAAGAAAAAAAAAAAATTGGCACCAAAAAACCCGTTTCAACGGGTAGTACTGTCACCAGGTTGGAAGAGTCAGTAAACCAACCCAGAAATTAAATCTGTAAGAAAAGGGGGGAAATGTTATGTGCTAACTTCACTCCCTTAGAGATATATAATCTGTATGTGTGGGGTACGCAGTTGTTCTTAGGAACCCGCAATATCCATTTTTTGTTCGTTAAAAAACATATTAAAAATAATCTCCGTATTTTATTCCAAATAACAACAGTAAGAACTGAACAAGAAATATGTGGAAAATGTATTTAAAGAACTTATTACAAAAATTGTAAGATATTTAAAAACCAAAGTTAAGTTAGAAGTTTTTATATTTTTTAAAAAATATACACTTTTATGCAAACAAATTATGTTAATTAATCAAACAGTCGAAACAAAAATTTATTTTAATCAAGGCAATTTACCGGGGGGGTTCGAGGTATGAGGAATTCTGGGGTCCCCCTTTTTCAAAAAAACCTTAATTTTGAAAGATTCTCAATTTAGCGTTCGTTTTGAATCGATTACTGGCACGGTTTTACGCTTTTTTATTAGATACAATAGAGATATTAATACGTTGATTTTGTAACGCGATAGATAAACATTTTATTGGCTGCAAGTTGTAAATCGGTATTCATGATTTGAATATATATCTGTAAGTTTTCTGTTACTTTAATAACAATATTATAATGCGTCAACATATTCTAGCTAAATACTTAGTCCAATCGTCGAATTTTTAGAATGCCACGGTATAAATAGCGAAAAAACATATTATAAGTACCCAACTAATAATTTATAACGAACGATTTTCTATTCCAAGTGCTAATTGGATGTTTTCCATTATGCTGTTTTGTAACAATTGTAAAATAGATTTAAAATTTAAGTGTGAATATTATTTGTATACTTTCTATGTACGCAATTATGTCTGTAGGTAAAACATGTTGATTTAGATCATATTATTATTAAGTGCTACGTTAAAACATGGAAATTTTGTGGTAAATTCCTTTTATATTGCGAAAACATTAGGTATATTTAAGGAGATTTGTTTTTACTTTAATTTTAGCTGGCGGCAGAAAACGAATGTCGTCAAAATCAATCATTCTGACTAGATGATAAGAGTAGTGAGATATACCCCGGAAATTTCTACAAAATTTCCTTGAATACTAAAGTAAATATTATTCTTACTTCTCTAATCTTACACATAAGTTGTGGAATATCAACTGAATGTGAATGAAATAAAGGAATAGGTCTAATGTTGTGAATTTCTTAAGTAATATAGTCGATGTCAGCTGTCTTAAACCCGAACTCCCGAACACAGAGGCAAGAATACCTGATAATAAAATGAGGACAAAAAAACATAAATAAACTTTCGAGTCGTGCAATAACGACAAATTTAAGGGTTATTCCATGTCAAGTGATCAAGTCCCCACGCTGAACCATCTCAGATTTTTTTCAAATTTTTGTGAGTAGGTTCCACAAATTCTTAGCTCCTGATATGTAGAGCCCGGTAACAGGGAGCCGTGCCTTAGCCGTACCTGCCTGGTATACAAAAACAATAGTAAGAAAATAGAAAAAAAATAACAGAACTAATACATAAATTTTAAAAATGTGAAAAGTAGTGAACACTCATTTTTTAAACAGCCTTGGCTACGGAACAGTAAAAATAGAAGCACCATTATCAGTATTAACATCATATGGATAAGATGGCAAAAAAACCCCCTTTGATGTGTTTCCCCCAGTTAACGCGGTGAATTTTGCCGTGGTGGGAAAAAGAGTTTATATTTTGAAAAAAAAACGTTCAACATCTACCGATGTTATACATGCGGGTTAAAATACTTTTCCAGCGGGAAATTTGATACACCACCAAAATTTGTTTTAGGGGGTAAAATCGGATCTTTCTGTAGCACACCCCAACATTTTAAAAAGCGATTATATTTTGCGTCATGATAGTCGAGCTGTGTATGCATCCGTCCATAATTTGCAGAACTTAATGTTAACAACGCTGGCCACGAGCGGTACCGCGCATCGGCGTAGAATCAATTCGGACCGAGAGGAACTAGATTACCGCGCGGAGCAGTACGGAATTTTTGCTGCCCGGGCATTTACGAATTTTTTATCTGTCCTAGAAAAATTATGATTTGTCAGCAAAACGACCGGGTCGGACAAACTTTTATTGCAGAAATTCCAGACTTAATATATGAAGGAAAATTAAATTTTAATCTGTAAAACCCGTTAATGTGTTGGTCCCGACAACTTTTTCACGACACGTAAATAGTGAAAAGCATGTCTCAAAAGAAATTGCGCACGAGACAATGAAAATTATATTTAATTTATGCGTTACGTTTATTGCATGTAATATACCGTTAATTTACTAGACAAGGAACATTTATCTGTTTTTTTAATAACTATTCGGAGTGCAAATTACCAAGTCGAACATCGTTACGAAGAAATGTGCCATCTGCGCCGAACATATTGAACAAAAAAAAAAAATCGGGTTGAAAGATTGTGGTTATTTTCGACGAAACAACAGATGGAAGAAACATTCTGTTCTTAATGAAGGAGCAAAAATTTGGGAACCCCATCAATCGGCACCCTTTAATTTATTAGTCTCCAAACGAAAAACAATGTACTGCAAAAAATTTCAAAGTTAGTGTTAAATACATTGGCAAAGTTTGAACTTTCAACAAACCAACTCTTTATGTTATGAGTGATGGTGCTGCAAACATGCTTTCTGTAGGCCGGGCTCTTAAAAAACATTCTGCTAATTTGTTACACATTACGTGTAAAATTCATGCTCTCAATCTTGTGGCGGATAGTATCAGAAAATGTTATCCTGAGGTAGACGCTTTAATAGCGCATACCAAAGCAGTATTTGTCAAATCACCGAAACGTATTCGCGAATTTCACAGACTGCGCCCCCGTATACCAGAGCCACCAGAACCTATTCTAACTCGTTGGGGAACATGGTTACAGGCCGCGTTTTATTATCATAAATATTTTGACAATATTAAGAACGTGGTTTTACAATTCGATACAAAGGAAGCTGCCGCTATCCAGAAAAGCCAGTCGAAATTTCAAGATAGTCAGGTTAAAATGGATTTAAAAATCATTCACGACAATTACTTCGGGCTCGCAGATGCAATAGAAAAATTACAAAATCCTACGGTGCCGTTAGAAGAATCTCTACAAATAGTGCAACATGTTCACGCACAGCTATGCGCGATTGAAGACGCAAAAAATGTTTCTGTTCTAGAAAAATTTGAAAGTGTTTTTGAGAAAAATTCTGATTTTGGCACATTAAAACACATTCGTGAAGGTGCGTCAACAGAATCGTTAAGTTATTTGAAAGATTATTTTACTTACGCAAATATTACGTCACTAGATGTAGAACGTTCGTTCTCTGCATATAAACGCATTTTTTCCTCATGCCGTACTAGTTTTGCCGAATCAACAGTCGAAACATATCTAATGTTGCAGATATTTAACAGACTTTATTCACTTTGTGATTTCACGGAGGACTCTTAAAATGGTAAGTGTTTGAGCACGTGTTATTTAATTTTTATTTAAAAGATGAGCGAAATTATTTGCGGCAGCGAACATCTGTATTAGCAGAATCACTCTAGTGGAACGCGAGGCCTGGTCGACTCTACGCTACTGCGCGGTACCGCTCGTGGCCAGCTTTAGTTATCAGTGTCCAAACTTCCAAATTTTAACAAAAACAGTCAACTAGTCCTCTTGCTTTTGGTACTCAAACTTGGCTGAAAATTTGTCGCGACAAAAAAAAATCCTAATTTCTGGGAAGTCTATATTCCAGGAAAATCAATGTAGAAAGCTCGTCTTCTATGTAACTAGCGAAAAAATAGTTGTCTTTAACTGTATCAAATTTTAATCTTCTTTGATAAATAGTTTCTGAGATACTTGAAGATGAACATGACCTCAAAAAATTTTGATGCAAATTTAGCATATCTTTGAGCGTCTATATCTCAACTGGAAAACCTAAGAGCTTCTTGACTCAACAACCGTTTAAAAGAGCTTGTTTTTCTCTACAACATACTTGGTTTCTGTGTTGGGGACAAGGAGACAAAGTAACTGCTTGAAAGGATTGCGCGCATTACTTAAAAAATTTCCTCCATCTTTGTCATCTTTGTGATCCAGTAAGCTAACAAGATATTCTACTGAAAATTAGTGAAACTGTTTAAAAATAGGTAGGGCAAAGGCAAATTTTAATGAATTTTGGCAAATCCTTTTCATACCACATACTGTCAAAGTTAACAAAAAAACTCTTCATGCAATTCATATTCATTGTTTGAAATGCCATTTATTACGGTTTCAGTTCACTCAAGTGTTTAATTTACAAATAGGCTAGCTCAATTTCTTACTTAGGGAGCACGAGACAATTAATAAATAAACTGAAAACCAACAAAAACAGTCCAGCTGAGGCTTGGACACTTCGACTAAGCTGCCCACCAAATACGGCCAATACCACTTAAGGCTTGGGAACCTTAGCTAAGCTACTCAACCCGAGGCTTGGGACAAAAAGTCACCATCGACTAACGCAAGCTATAAAAGTATTAAAAAGATCCACGACCAGATATAGAAAGCATCTGTTGAGATTTCATTGTCGAAACTGCATTTTCCCCCAACTTTGAATGCATGTGGTAAGGTGTTTTAATATTGTTCCTTAAACTTTTCAGCACTCATACACTACTCAATTTTAAACAGCCTCACTAATTTTTAGTAGAATATCTTATTGACTTACTCGATTGCACGATGACAAAGACGGAGAAAAAGTTTTAAGTAATGCACGCAATCCTTTCAAGCAGTTACTTTGTCTCCTCTTTTTAAGTATTATAAGAAAAGACCCCAACACAGAAACCAAATATGTTGTAGAGAAAAACAAGCTCTTTTAAATGATTGTTGAGTCAAGAAGCTCTTAGGTTTTCCAGTTGAGATATAGACGCTCAAAGATATGCTAAATTTGCATCAAAATCTGTTAGAATCGTGTTCATCTTCAAGTATCTCAGAAACTACTTGTCAAAGGAGCTTACATTTTGAAACAGTTAAAAACAACTATTTTTTCACTAGTTACACAGAAGATGAGCTTTCTGCATTGATTTCCCTGGAATACAGACTTCCCAGAAATTAGGATGTTTTGTCGCGACAAATTTTCAGCCAAGTTTGAGGACCAAAAGCAAGAGGACTAATTGACTGTTTTTGTTAAAATTTGGAAGTTTGGGACACTGAAAACTACTAAGCAAATATCTCTCTTGCTTACAGAATAACAGCTTGACAAAAAAGGCAAAAAGTGTCCGTGAGCATCTGCGACATTTTACCAGTCATCACTTAAGAGGCTCTTGCAGGTCGTGTATTGCATATCAGGAGCTAAGAATTTGAGGAATTACCTTAAGTCGGTTGTGGAACCTACTCACAAAATCTGAAAAAAAATCTGAGATGGTCGAGCGCGGGGACTTGATCACTTGACATGGAATAACTCTCAACTAGAAATTGTAATGCAACGGATGTTAACTGAAAGCTTAACAGGCAAGAAAAGGCAACAAGCCCGGAAAACAGACAATTTAACGAACACCGGCCGTGAAAACTTACGTAATTACGTAATGTGTAATTGTAGGTAACAAATACGGACAACATAGAGATAACATTTTAATGGAAACATCATCAGTGCCCATTGGTTGAGATTTAGGGCCTTCTCACACCGGGGATCACCGGTGGCCGGCACTGGTGACGTTTTTAAAAAAAATAAAAAAGTGTATACGTACCAAGAAACGACTATGACTCCATCCGGTCTATTTTCTACTTCGCACGTCACTCTGAAATCATCTCCCTTATCAAAGTGAACTACAGACTCCCCATTTTTTGGTTTTACAGTTACTGGAACAAAAAAAGAACCCAATCAAAATCCCTACACCTGACGAAAGTCTAAATTCTAAAAGGCGAATGGTTGTTTCACCAAGTTGTTTTCTATACAGGCTGGGGCAATAGTGCGAGATTCTTGGTTAGTACCTTTACTATTGTACATATTAAGCTATTAAAAAAGCTCGAAACTGTATATTTTAAGAGATAATACATAAACAGGAACGTAATTCTGTTAAAATTTAAATTTTTGATACCTATACTTCAAAGGGTGTAACGTTCCCTTCGAATGTGAATAAATATTTCAGGCATTTCCCTGGGTTAGAATATAGAAGTCCGCATATTTATTGCATATTCAGGTTTGAATGTACAAAACATTGTAAAAGTAAACGTCATGTATTGAATTTAAGAAACAGTATTCCATACTGGCAATTTTTATACGATTTTAGTTTTATGTTAAGTGTATGCAACATCCCACAACATCTAGTATCTAATGGACACTTTCGTCTTTTTTGGGCTAAGTACGTTGTCTCATGGAAGCTGCCAACATCTATGTAATTACGATACAATTTGCCACGTGTGCAAGGTACAGTAAAGGAATGTATAAAAGACGAGTTGAGAAATAAGAAAATCTGCCTACGTGTGGATGAAACAATTGATGCTCAGAAACACAGCATCATTCATGTTGTAGCGCGTCCTTTAAAACGTGATGGTCCACCAGCTTCATTGTTGTTATCCAGTAAAAGGATTCATAAAACTAATGCAGAAACCGTTGTCAAGATAATAAAAGATTCGTTGAGAGAATTTTGTATCGCAGGAACCCAAAGTCACAATGTTCGTTACTGACGGGGCCGCAACAATGCTGAGAGTTGGTAGGATGTTGAAAATATGCTTTCCGACTCTTCTTCACATAACATGCCTCATACACGCATGTCACCCCGTAGCAGAAACCATTCGAAAGAAGTATCCGATGGTGGATAAGTTAATAGCGTCTACCAAAAAGGTGTTCATCAAATCTCCCAAACACATCCTTGTATTCAAACAATTGTGTCCGAAATTACCACCACCACCTCAGCCTGTAATAACGCGATGGGGAACATGGTTCCAGGCAGTATCTTACTATCAGAAATATTTTTCACAAGTGAAAGATGTCATCTTGAAACTTGATTCAAATGATTCTGCAGCAGACACTCATCTGCACGAGACGCATTAAATCGCATAAACAATTTACAAGCCGCTCGGGAAAACTTGACGAACACTGTAGGAGTCGATGTTGCTAAAAAATTTGGTGCAATTTTAAGAAAAAATCCCGATTTACAAAAGGTTCGGTCTATAACTGAAAATCAAGAGTGCCCAGATGAGGAAAAGGAATATCTGACATTTGCAAATCTTACTTCACTGGATGTCGAACGATCGTTTTCGAAGTATACGACAATGTATTCACAACACCGCCGACGGCTGAATGAATCGACAATGGAAGAGTTGCTGATGTTGCAATTCTACGCAGCTTACCGGGGCGGTTGCCAATTGCCACAGTGGACATCAAGACGACAGGAAAAGGTAACAATATTATCTTTCGCTAATATTGTATATTACGTACCTAGAGAAATCAAATATTATATACACTTATGTTCGTATGTATTAGGCACCACCGCTAAAATTCTGTATTTCAAGTACCCTAAACATTCCAGATAGGCGGTCATAAAATATCTTACAAAAGCAACGCATACATGTATTTGAAACCCCCAAATGTTTTATAGTCGCCAATTTTAGGATTATAATGCAATTATTTGTTGCGGCATATTTAGTATTGTTGAAACCACAAACCGACGAAGTATTTATAACTATTCGAATGGGTGTCGTTTGGGTGTTAAATATTTTATACAGTGTTTTTATAAACAATATATAATTATGCCGAAAACGCGCGAATTAAGTATCGCAGAAAGGAGTCAAATAATTTTACTTAATACGGAAGGCTTTTCACAAACTGCGATTGCAAAAACAATTAAATGTTCGCGCTGTGCCGTGCAAACCACATTAAAACGGTTTAGAGAAACTGGCAGTTACGAAAATACACCAAAAACAGGAAGAAAACGGCGTACCACACATCGAACAGATCGACTCACACAAAGAATCGCGTTACAAAATCGACGAAAATCTAGAGAAATTTCTAGTGAATTGTGGGTTCGACATAATGTGTCCATTAGCGCTAGTACGGTAAGAAAACGTCTCGGCGCTTCTAATTTACATGGTCGCGTGACTCGAAAAAAAACCGTACTTAAACGAGGCACACAAAAAAGAGCGCTTTCTAGGGGCTAAAAAACTTAAAGATTGGACCATCGAGGATTGGTCAAAAGTACTTTGGTCCGATGAATCAAATATTGAGGTAAGCTTTATTATCACTTAGTGCGTCCAATCAATTAATAAGTTATTTATTTATTTATTGATTATTAATTTTTTTTAAGAATAAATTATTTAGTCTTTTTGTGATACTTTTTCTAGATTAAGGGGCGATCTGGGCGACAGTACGTAAGACGAAGGGTAGGTGAAGCCTTCCAGGAACAATGCATACTACCCACGGTCAAATTTGGCGGCGGCAGCATCATGGTTTGGGGATGTATGACAGCTTCCGGAGTCGGCGAAATGCATTTGTGCGAAGGTCGCATGAATAGCAACCGATATACAGCGATGCTGCAAGAAGTTTTAGAGCCATCAGTGCTAAAACTTTTTGAGGAAGAGACTCCAGAATATTTCTTCCAGCAAGATAATGCTCCCTGCCATCGGTCAAGAGAGAGTATGCGATGGTTTCATGAAAATAGCGTGAGCTTACTAGATTGGCCGGCCTAGTCACCCGATTTGTCTCCTATAGAACACCTACGGCATATTTTAAAAAGGAAAGTTTCTGCACACCATTGTGACTCTAAACGGGCTCTTCGGGAAAAAAATATTCAAGAATGGAACTTAATTTCCGCCGATACCTACTTTAATTTAGTGTCAAGTATGCCACGGCGGATTAAAGCTGTTATTAAGGCGCATGGGGGACCGACCAAATATTAATAATGTAATAATGATAGCAAGGACTGTGGGGTAGTATGACAAACAACAGAGAGTATCGGCACACTCCTCACCACACAAAATGTTATTAATTAATTCGGAACAGCTGTTTCAAAGGCTCACTGGGCCCCCATTTTCAACCGGGTTACCGAATAAATCTGAACGAAAAAACTAAAACTTTTACTTTAATTCTACCATGCATGTCTATCCCTTTCTCTCGAAGAAAAAGAAGGGTATATATGTACAAATGTGTCTAAACATGTAACTGTGTATATCTATTTCCAAATACCTACTTTTCTATCGCTTAACTCTAACATGCTGGGTATATATGAAACGGCCAAGGGTTTTATCCCGCCCTCGTAGAAAAGAGCGAGACGAAAGGAAGGTTACTTCCCGCTAATTCTCTATCTACGCACTCTAAGGATACTAAACAAATCAAACATAAATTGCAGAACACCGAGACTCGGTCTTCGTCAAGTGTAAACTGAAAGGTTCTTTTACCCTAATAAATCAAACAAGCAAGAGAAATGAAGTGGAGCATTATCCTTGTTCATGACCTGCGAATGTTGCATCTCTTTCTTAAGGTACATTGTCTCAAATGCGTCCAATTCCCGAGGTGAAGTTACGTTTTTAATTAATTTGAGATTTTCCAATTTGATTACATGTCCTGTGTTATTCATATGGTCAGCTACACTTGACGCTCCTGTTCGACCGAATCTATAGCATCTCATGTGTTCATTAAATCTAATACCTATCGCTCGTTTCGTTTGTCCAATGTAGGCTTTATCACAGTCGTTGCATGCAATTTTATAAATTCCCGCCCTTTTCCCTTCATGTCCGGTTTGTCTTTTGGATTACCAAGAAGGTTCTTAAGTGTATTTCGTGAACTAAAACATACGTTCATGTCTTGTCCCCTAAAAACTTTACTGACTCCTTTCGATATTCTATGGAAGGGAGTTTCACAAATTTCTTGTCGCGCGTTTCTACTGGTATCAAGGTCGTAGAATTTCTTACATAATGCCTATATTGGACTTTCTTAAGGATGCGGTCGACATCTATAGACGAGTAACCATTATAAATAGCCACATTTTTTATGAATTTAAGCTCTTTCTTGTACCTATTTTGGTTTAAGGGAAATTTCACTAGTCTATTAATTAAGAAACTAATCGCGGCCATTTTATGTTGTTCGCAGTGGTTCGAATCGGTCATAATGAATCTATTAGTGCTTGTTTCTTTTCTATAGATGTCTATTTCTACTTTATTATTGTTTCTAATTACTAGGCTATCTAGAAATGGGAGTTGATTGTTCACTTCTTCTTCTACTGTAAATTTAATGGATCCGAATTTTGAGTTGAGTGTCGCGAGGAAATCCGGGATGTTACTTTTCTTAGTGTCAAAAACCGCGAAAATATCATCTACATATCTAAGCCAAATTCTAGGGAAATACACGGTGTCCTTTTTCAAACACGTTTCAAATTTACTCATAAACAAGTTGGCTATGAACGGGGACAGTGGATTACCCATCGCCGTACCCTCCAATTGTCCATAATATTTGCTCCCTATTTGAAAACGGTTTTGGTTCATGCATAGAGAAGTTAGTCTTTTGTATTCCGCGATTTTGACGTCGTCAATGTCAGAGTGCGTAGATAGAGAATTAGCGGGAAGTAACCTTCCTTTCGTCTCGCTCTTTTCTACGAGGGCGGGATAAAACCCTTGGCCGTTTCATATATACCCAGCATGTTAGAGTTAAGCGATAGAAAAGTAGGTATTTGGAAATAGATATACACAGTTACATGTTTAGACACATTTGTACATATATACCCTTCTTTTTCTTCGAGAGAAGGGATAGACATGCATGGTAGAATTAAAGTAAAAGTTTTTAGTTTTTTCGTTCAGATTTATTCGGTAACCCGGTTGAAAATGGGGGCCCAGTGAGCCTTTGAAACAGCTGTTCCGAATTAATTAATAACATTTTGTGTGGTGAGGAGTGTGCCGATACTCTCTGTTGTTTGTCATTAATAATGTACATTTTTATTTATAATAAAGTAGATATATATATATGCAAATAATTTTGTTTCAATTTTTTTATGCTAATCTTTAAAATTTTTAAGGGTGCCTAATACATACGAACATAACTGTACTTATACACAGATACTCCATTTAAAAGAACATTACTTTGATACGTAACTTTTTTTTTGATTTACTCTGTATATCTCGAGATAATTTTAAATTGTGTTACGTACATAGATGTTGAGTATCTAGATTATTTATTTGCATTATGCCGCGCCGTCGTATTTATTTGAAAAATACTAAATGAATAATCATTTGCAAATATTAATATTTTATTTTTAGAGATGTCCGCTTTTCAGGTAATCAAAGATATAAAAGAAAAAAACTTTCATCTCGATTGTTCTGTACTGTTAACGATGAATACTTTGCCTGTTTCGAACAAATTGATAAATGAGAATGGAAAAACAGAACGTCATATTAATGCGGGAACATTCAATTATTAACGAGTGGAGATATTAATTACACAAACAGTTTTGCACAATTAAAAAACCAACAATTAATTAATTACTGAGTATGTCACGATTACAGCGCAGAAAGTAAAATAGCTAATTTGGCTTGAAGTATAATTGTTCTTTGACATTTTTGCTGCACCATAAAACTAATACAATTTTTATAAAAATGGAAATTGCATTTGAAAGGACATGGACGCCGTTTACGAGGACTCTGCACCATCAATTGCCACAATGAAATATTGGCCAGCTGAATTTAAACTTGACCGTACCAGTTCTGTACGAGTGAAACGTCTTGAAGATACCTGACATTAGAATTGAACAGCAGCGTAGTCCTTATTTGCAGAGCCTTGAAAAATGTATTTATTTTTTTCCTAGGAATATATAAAAAACACTGTAGTCATCTTAGACAAAGAAGATTATTTTAGTCGAGTCAACACCACTTTGCCACAAAGTTCTTATTCAAAATTATCAAAAAATCCTTTGTCTAAAATGATTACAGAAACCAAAAAGACCATGTTAGAATATAAGGGTGTCATTAGCGACAATTTAAGATTTAGACTAACGGTATCAAACCCAGTACTACCTAGGATGTATTGTTTACCTAAAATACACAAGCCCGGAAAAAGCATGAGACCCATTGTTTCGAATATCAACAGTCCAACTTACTTGCTTTCCAGGTGGTTATCTGACAAATTGAACCAGTTACCTGTACATTTTCCCCGATTTGGCTATTAAAAATTTTACGAGTTCTTTTGAAAAAACTAAGGACATTGAACTTACTGACAAAGGAATTTTAGTATCGTTTGACGTAAGTTCACTGTTCCCTAGTGTTTCGGTTGATTTAACTTTGGAATATTTAGAAACACTTTTGTTAGATAACCAAATGGATAGTGAGGAAGTTACTAGCTTCATTTCTTTGACAAAACTTTGCACGAAACAAAACTTTTTCCAAATTAACAACACTTTTTATCAACAAACGGAAGGAACAGCAATGGGTAACAGCTTATCTCCGTTTATGGTAACCTCTTTATGGGTAAATTTGAAACTGACCTGAAGAATACTTTGGCTTATTCCCTCGGCTTTGGATCGGATACGTCGATGATATTTTTTGCATCTTTGACATCAGCAAATGTTCAATAACGGATTTCATAGCACAATTTAACTCAAAATTTCCCTCTATCAAATTTACCCACGAAGAAGAAAAATACAACAGGGTTCCTTTCCTCGACATGTTAGTAATAAGAAATAAAAATAAGTTAGAAATATATGTATATAGGAAACCTACTAGTAATAATAGATTCATCTTACAGGATTCTAATCACTCCTATGAACACAAACTTTCGGCTATTAACTTTTTGGTGCACCGGTTACTCAATTTTCCTTTAACTAAAGATAGATATCAAAATGAACTGAAATCATCAATATTTCTAACTTTAACGGATTCTCTGAAGATGTCGTCTATAATACTATTAGGAAACATAAGAATAGATTAAGAATTAGAAATGTAAGCACATTAGAACGCATTGACGGCCGTAATAATAAGAAATATGTTAAATTACCCTTTTATTCATGTTACACCAAGGGTCTTCAAAAATTTTTTCTAGGGTTGACCGTAAGATTGTTTTCTCTTCGAGCAATAACCTAAAAACCTTTTTGGAAATTCCAAAGACCCAGTGGATAACATGGATAAATCAGGGAAATTTTTAAAATCTCATGTAAAGATTGTGATCAAGTGTATATTGGGCAGACAAAAAGATCAATCAAAATTAGGTACAAAGAACATTTGGCTCATCTCAAATTCAGAAGGTTTGATAAATCTAGCGTTGTCCTACATATGCTTGAAAATAACCATAATGTTGATAATATAAGGTTAATTAAAAACGGAAAGAGTACTGCTCAATTAAATTGTTATGAAGGCATGGAAATTTACAAAAAGAAAACTCACTTAATGAAATCAGATTTAGGACCACTAAATTCCAGCCTTTATCCTTTGTTACATCGTGTTTAATTATTTATAGTTGTAGTTCTAACCATGTGCAATGAACCGCTTCATTGTAATAGGATTTAATAACTCACGTCATTCTGACCATTTACTTAATTCAGGGTATTCTCTTTAGGCTAATTATTAACGCTGGCTACGAGCGGTACCGCGCATCGGCGTAGAATCAGTTCGGACCGAGAGGAATAGTAGTATTACTTCGTCTGCGGAGCAGTACGGACATTTTCGCTGTCGGTCATTTGCGCAATTGTTTATCTGTCCTAGAAAAATTATGATTTCGTCAGCAAAACGACCGCGGTCGGACCAACTTCGAAAAATTTATTGCAGAAATTCCAGACTTAATATATGAAGGTGCTAAAATTAAATGTTAATCTGAAAACCCCGTTAATGTGTTGGTCCAGACAACATTGTCTACGACACGTAAATAGTGAAAAGCATGTCTCAAAAAGAAATTGCGCACGAGACAATGAAAAATTTATATTTAATTTATGCGTTACGTTTATGGCATGTAATATCCCGTTTAATTTACTAGACAAGGAAACCATTTATCTGCTTTTGGAATAACTATTCGGAGTGCAAATTCCCAAGTCGAACATCGTTACGAAGAATTGTGCCATCTGCGCGCGAACATATTGAACAAAAAATAAAATCGGAGTTGAAAGATCAAAAATTGTGGTTATGTATGGACGAAACAACAGATCGTAAAAAACATTCTGTGGTTAATGTAATGGCACGCAAATTGAAACCTCATCAATCGGCACCTTCAATTCTATTAGTCTCCAAACGAATACAACAGTGTACTGCCGAAGTAATTTCAAAGTTAGTGTTAAATACATTGGACAAGTTTGAACTTTCAACAAACCAACTTTTTATGTTAGTGAGTGATGGTGCTGCAAACATGCTTTCTGTAGGCCGGTCTCTTAAAAAGCATTCTGCTAATTTGTTACACATTACGTGTAAAATTCATGCGCTCAATCTTGTGGCGGATAGTATCAGAAAATGTTATCCTGAGGTAGACGCTTTAATAGCGCATACCAAAGCAGTATTTGTCAAATCACCGAAAGAGCCACCAGAACCTATTCTAACTCGTTGGGGAACATGGTTACAGGCCGCGTTTTATTATCATAAATATTTTGACAATATTAAGAACGTGGTTTTACAATTCGATACAAAAGAAGCTGCCGCTATCCAGAAAAGCCAGTCGAAATTTCAAGATAATCAGGTTAAAATGGATTTAAAAATCATTCACGACAATTACTTCGGGCTAGCAGATGCAATAGAAAAAATTTCAAAATCCCGCGGTGCCGTTAGAAGAATCTCTACAAATAGTGCAACATGTTCACGCACAGCTATGCGCGATTGAAGACGCAAAAATGTTTCGTTGTAGAAAAATTTGAAAGTGTTTTGAGAAAAAATTTTGATTTTGGCACATTAAGACACATTTTTGAAGGTGCGTCAACAGAATCGTTAAGTTATTTGAAAGATTATTTTACTTACGCAAATATTACGTCACTAGATGTAGAACGTTCGTTCTCTGCATATAAACGCATTTTTTCCTCATGCCGTACTAGTTTTGCCGAAACAACTGTTGAAACATATCTAATGTTGCAGATATTTAACAGACATTATTCACTTTGTGATTTCACGGAGGACTCTTAAAATGGTAAGTGTTTGAGCACGTGTTATTTAATTTTTATTTAAAAGATGAGCGAAATTATTTGCGGCAGCAAACATCTCTATTAGCAGAATAACTCTAGTGGAACGCGAGGCCTGGTCGACTCTACGCTACTGCGCGGTACCGCTCGTGGCCAGCTTTACTAATTGTAGTCCTGTGCAATGAAGCGGCTCATTAAGTTATACTTAAAGTGAAAGTTTTAATTTCA